>JAPUUL010000576.1:0-16526 GCA_029590625.1 Lasiodiplodia mahajangana
TCTCTTTGGGGCACCGCCAGATCCCACGACGTCGGGAAAGAGGATCTCCATGAATTCTTCATGGTCGAAGGGCCGGCCTCGCAATGCTTTGGACAATGGTTCTTTCTGCGCGACGAGATGCGAAACGGAGAGTTAGCCTCAATTCCACCCAATCCAGTCTAGCCCAGCCCCGTCTCTCGGGTAGACTTGAATGAATAATACCATCTTGAATGACTACCTAGGTGATATGACGACTACTCACCTCGAAGTGCCGGCTCCAGGCCTCTTCGCTCGCCGTGACCATGCGCGTTGTCGGGTTGTACACGAAGTCGGCATCTTCCCTCAGGCCGCGCCACATGCGAAACTTCTTGCGCGCATTGTCAGCCTTGTTGATGAGGTGGCTCTTCTCGGGGTATGCGCCATGCCTGTCGCGTAGGGCTACGGCGGCCCGCTCCCACGCGCCAGCCTTGAAGTTGTGGCTGTCCTTGTACCCCAGCTGCATCGACTCGCACAGCGACCGGAAGAAGGTCTCCTCGTAGGCGAGGTTCCAGCTGAAGCGCGGTGTGCGGCGGTCGGCATTACGGCGGGACGGTGTTCGCGTCGCCGCCGCCACCGTTGTTGTCGCCGCTGTCGCCGTCGCCGGTGTTATGCGCGCTCCATCTTCGTCGGCCATTCTTTATCCTTCGTTTGTCTGTTACGAGTCTCCAACGCCAGGCTCTATAACCTGTGTTACGACTTGTGACTTGTTTAATCCGTATATTCCGTAATCCGTAAACCCACAACACAACCCCGCCGAAACGATGGTCTGATCAGATGAGTAGATGGATGTCCCACCTCCCACGCCCTCCTAGGTATTGTCAAGGGGCGTTGTATTAGTGTATTATTGTATTTCTCGGCCGGTGGTGCTGTACAGTATGTGGACAGCGATGGCGCAGGATAAAGCAGCAGCAGACTCGCCCTGCCGAGCCTGAGGCTCCCTCCTAAGAGCGTTCTTTCAATTGGCGAGGGGAGGTCGGTCGGTAATGGTGGTCAGGCGCGGAAGCTCTATTGTCGAGACGAGCATTGCCGTTGCTATCTACTTAATCTTATCGATACCGGTGCGGTTCCCCTCGCTTTATTTCTCTCATAAAACGAAGGCCAGATGGATGTAGGAATGGATGGACTGTTACGGTTGACGAGGTTGGTCTTTTGAGTTTTAAACGGTTGATGGTGGGGGTCAGACATGATCTAGCTTAGGTAGGTACATGTAGCTTAAGTGCCTGCCTTAGGCAAGTACTTAAGGTATGTAAACTACATCTACCTAACCTGGTACCTACCTGTGCGTACCACAGACACGCCGCCAACCCCTCCGTACCGCGGTGGCAGTACCTCTCTATAGAGGTAACCTATGTACATCCAGACAGCTCCTACATACCTATAGGGGAGAACCCAGTTTTAGGACAGGCTGGAACTCGCGTGTTTTTTGGGGCAGGCTGTCCTATTTTTTAGCATTTGGTTGCATGTGTTGTACTAAACTATTACTAGAACTATACGACTAGATTTTATTCTTAGGTTAAAACTGCTATACTATTTACAACCGCAACTGCAGTATTCTAAAAAAATTTTCAAATAGTCTTTCTTTTTATATTTTAATATTGCTACAACATTGCTGCAACATTCTGTTTAGCTGCAACATTGCTAATAATACAATAGTATATTGATCGAAAAGGTTGGAACTGAAGTGGCCCATCGGGCGCAATGTTAGAATAGCTCTTTAGTACAAAGGCAAACATACTGCCGGCAGCTCTGTCAACAGTGTGTCCCAAAAGTGGTATCCCCCCTATAGGTAGGATGTCGGTTGGGCTTGAGCATGTGCATTGGTACGTACCTACTGCTCGTCTTACCAACCTCCACGTGAAAATAACTATCCTAACCAACCCATACAATTTACAACTTGAACACAACATTTTCTCCATCACATTTGAGTAACAGTGCTTTGTCTATATAAGTGTGGCATCGCATACACTTCGGTCTAATCGTATACGTGAGATCCACGAACCTCTCGATAGTGATGGAAACATTGCCGCTGATTGTTCTCTCACCTTAGGTTGCTAAATCGGTCGGATCTCTCACCTCGACGTATTAATGAATAGACATTTTAACAACCTAAATATCGCTAAGTAGTACTTTTCTATCCTCTCCTTTGACAGTTGTGTGTAGCATACGCTACTTTGAAGTTTAGGATGATTTTCGACGAGTAAACAAACCCACAAGTCCCAGCTCGTCGAGGTTTGACTTGGAAGACTGCATAAGTCTCTTCGCTGGCTGGCTATTATATGGAGGTAGCATCGACGCTCTCCAGTCCAGCCCACTCCGTCGCCGGTGTGCGCCATTTAAATTTGAGATTGCTATGAACAAGAGAATGACGTAAATGACCACATTACGATGGACCGACTATTTCCGCTCCTAATTTAATGGGCAACCGGCGGTTTCCGGTACCTACATACACAACGCCGGGTACTGTCCGGGTACCCATATAGGCATTTTCATTACTTCCTGTCCTTGGGAAACGATCTCCGTCTAGCTAATCAAAATATGATATATCCTAGCTGATAATCGCACGTTGAAACCCATAACTTGTGTATCGTTCAGTTGGCTGGTTTATATGGTGAGTGACATTGAACTGATTGGAGTATTGGCAGTAGTAATAGAATACCTCATGACAATTTGGGGGCACCCTTGCTTTTGTTTTATTTTATGTAACACCATCCGGAATCGGCCAGGAAATGAGCACAATCACGCGCGTTCTGTTGAACTTATTTACTGGGATGTCTGTTGGTGGTGCACTGTACAGTACAGTACAGTACTTGGACAGACTAACTACATCTACTTAGCATACTAAGACCCGGCTGGTCAGATTATCTTATCAGATCCGGATCTCCCTCGCGCATCACGGGGTTGCTGGTTGTGGCCCTACGCATAGAAGGTAGGTATGCCCCTCTGTGCTCTGTGCTCTGTGCTCTGTGCTCTGTGCGGTAGTCAACCTTCTCCAGGGACCCCGCTTCACCCCTGACATACATCCTCCATGTGTCCCGTCCACGAAAATTTTCCATCGGTCTTCCATGCATCTCTCCGCCGGATGGGGTTTGTGTTCGTTCGAGACGATTCGGCGCCTCGCCTTCCATCCCTACCTGCTAGTCCAGGTAGTGTATGCGTACATACATGGCGCATCCACCGGCACTACCCAGTCAGTACCCAGTCGCAACCAGTGCACCTACCTAGGTCGTGCAAGAATGCCACCCTACAATACACTAATACTCGCACTACCTGGACCGCAAACACCATCTGGGCACTGTGGGAGCGCCAAGCGCCGATCTAATGCAACCAGAATACCCAGAATTTGCCATCATGGGTTATCAGATCCGGTTTNAAAGTTATCAGATCCGAGGCATGGCGGACCCTGCGCGGCCGGCTTCGGGTCAGCTGGGCCTTCTCAGACTCTAACGTGGTTGCGTTCACGCAGACTATATGGCGCCCATATGGACCGCCTTGCGAGACCTTCCCCGGTGAGGCCTAGCCGGTGGTCTCGAATGGGTAGGTGAATCCATTCACTCGGGGAGCACCGTTGTCGGTAGCAATGGAAATGGGTCTCAATGTCTAAATCAGACCCTCCATATATCATGTCACTGTCTGCGTCGTCCCTCGTTCAGCTCTTGTGATCGAATATTTGAAATGTTGAATTCCTTGACCGGACCCTCCCTTCTAAGGACCTATTTGTGATCGAACCCGTTTTGCGGGATGCAGGAGACCAGCCATCTTGATATGAGTGTAGAGGGACCAACCACACCATTTGACGCCTGCTATTACCATCACGATTACTCGGCGACTGTCTCGTCTAGTTCAGCACGTCACTATGGAAGCTCACGTCATAGCTAGTAGCTACAACGACTACTCAGTCACAGACGAGGCGGCCTCCGTCAGCCATTTATCAACTCCGCCTACTGACATAGAAGCAGACGGCCTTTCCGTTGAGCAGTTGGAGCAAATATGGAGCTGGAACTCACCTGTTCCCCCTACTCTGGGGACCTGTATGCACGATATGATCAAGGAACAAGCTCAGAAAAGCCCGGAAACCTTAGCTATCGAATCCTGGGACGGCAACTTTACGTATCAAGATGTCGACTCTCTGTCCGATTCATTTGCCGCAAGGCTCGTTGCACTTGGTGTTGCGCCAGGGGTTAATGTGCCTTTGTGCTTTGAAAAGTCTCGGTGGACTGCCGTTGCGGTTCTCGCTGTGATGAAGGCCGGGGGCACATTTGCACTGACAGACCCTAGCCAGCCGGAAGGGAGATTACGGACTATCGTCGACCAGACTGGCGCCACTACGCTCATCACTTCGAAGCTGCAGGAAGACCTTGGAAGTCGCATTGCTCCTAATGCAACTCGCCTAACTCTGACTCAACACCTCTTGGATGAAGTCAAGACGCCTTTAGAACTACCCAAGGTGCCACCAGCAACAAACTTATACATACAGTTTACATCGGGCAGTACTGGCAAACCTAAAGGCGTAATGATCTCTCACGCCAACTACACCAGTGGCGCTGTTCCCCGTGCCGAGGCAGTCGGTTATAAGCCACATTCTAGAGTACTTGATTTCGCGTCGTACGCCTTCGACGTGTGCATCGACTGTATGCTTTGCACGCTATCTGTCGGAGGTTGTCTCTGCATTCCTTCTGATGCAGATCGAGTCAACGACTTGAGCGGTGCCATCCGCAAGATGAACGTGAATATGGCTCACATGACGCCCTCGGTAGCCCGTGTGCTCGAGCCAGATATTATTCCTTCGCTAGAGGTTCTTGGCCTGGGAGGCGAAGCAATTTCTGCCGGTGACTCCGCGATCTGGAGTAAAACTACCAAAGTCGTCAACGCCTACGGGCCGTCCGAGTGCACCGTTGGGTGTACTATAAACAGCGATGTCGGTGCCGAGTCTCACAAACCTCATATAAGCATCGGTAGAGGGGTAGGAGCCGCAACCTGGATCGTCGAGCCTGCAGACTACGAGCAGCTCTTGCCTATCGGCGCCGTCGGCGAGCTTCTGATCGAGGGGCCCATAGTAGGACCTGGGTACTTAGGCGAGCCAGAGAAAACTGCAGCAGTTTTCGTCAATAATCCAAGGTGGCTTCTCACCGGAAGTCCTACACGACCAGGCCGCAAGGGGCGCCTCTATAAGACAGGTGACCTGGTAAGGTATGATACTGATGGCACGATTCTATTTGTTGGGCGCGCCGATCAGCAGGTGAAGCTCCGTGGCCAGCGAATCGAGCTTGCAGAGATTGAGTACAACATGCGGGACAAGCTGCCACCGGGCACCCGCATAGCCATTGAAGTGATCAAACCAGGAGGCTCGTCAGGCGAACCTACTCTAGTTGCGTTCATCGCGGAGCGAGCGGGTTTAGTCCCAGAATCGGAGCCCCTTCTTGGCTCTCACTCTACGCAAGTTCAGGATGCACTCACGAATATGAGCAGCCTCTTATCAAATGACCTCCCGATATACATGATTCCAGCAGTTTACATTCCTCTACAAGTCATGCCCCTGCTAGTCTCTGCTAAGACCGACCGCAAGCGCCTACGAGAATTGGGGTCTTCACTGAGCCGGAAGGATATTGCTGGGTATGCTGCCGCGGCCGCTCCAAGGAGAGAACCTTCTACTGATATGGAGATCAAACTGGCCGAAACATGGCGCAAGATTCTTGGTACAGACATGAGCCCAAGTGCACACGACAACTTTTTCGCCATCGGCGGAGACTCTCTACGCGCGATGAAGCTAGTCGCTGAAGCTCGCCGCCAAGATATCTCCATAACCGTCGCCGATATATTTAGCAACCCGATTCTGTCAGGCATGGCCATTGTAGCGGAGGCTGGTGTGAAACAAGACGACTCCGAAATCCTCGCATTTTCACTTCTTAGTCCTCAGTGGACTGAAAATGCTGCGCGAGTCGAGTGTGCCATCTTTTGCGAAGTCGATGCCGATAAAATAGAAGATGTATATCCGTGCACACCGCTACAGGAGGGCCTCATGGCGCTTTCTGCCAAGATTAGCGAAGCTTACGTGGCTCAGCGTGTGGTGGAACTTGAAGATGCAGCAGCTGCGCAGAATTTACTAAAGGCATTCCGCGATGCTTCGGTCCATTGCCCCATCCTTCGCACAAGAATTGTTCAAGTACCCGAACATGGCCTAATGCAAGTGGTAATCAAAGACGATTTTGCATATGAATCGACCCCGGGGCAAGATTTGAACCAGTATCTAGAGCATGACATGAAAATCCCAGTCGGTCTTGGGAAGCCTTTAGTTCGATACGGCGTTGTTTGCAACGGGAAGGCGAAAGGCAAAGCGTATTTCGTCTTGACAATGCATCACGCGCTCTATGACGGGTGGAGTATGCCGCTGGTCGTCGACCGTGTCAATAGGGCGTACAACGGGCAGTTGACTGAGCGACCTGCACAATTTAAGCATTTCATTAAATACTTACTCGAAATGGATCGAAACGATTCGGAAAAATACTGGCGAGAACGTCTTGCCGGTGCCAATGGCGAGCAATTTCCCACCCTACCATGGCCCGGTTACCAGCAACGGGCTGATTCCCTACTAGAGCACTATGTTCCTACCGGGAAGCTTACGACAGGGACCACAGTAGCCACGATTATTCGTGGAGCTTGGGCTTTGCTAGTCTCGAGGTATACTGCCTCGAACGACGTTGTGTTTGGTGAAACTCTTACGGGACGTAACGCTCCCATCCCTGGAGTGGAAGAGATCGAGGGGCCAATGATCGCCACGGTGCCTGTCCGTGTCGCGGTAGACCCAGATACGACAATAGCGGAATATCTGCAAGAGATCCACGACCAGTCCGTCGCTAGCATCCCACATGAGCATTTTGGCCTGCAGCATATTCGCCGCCTCAGCCCCGATGCACGGGAGGCTTGCGAATTGCGAACGGGTATCGTCATGCATCCAAGCACCGATGACGATGGCAAGGGCCAAAGCGAGAAAAAGCCGGCAGATGGATTTGTGCCTGCTGGCGACACAGAAGCGGCGCAGGAAGCGCTTAAGTTTAACACCTACGCATTGATGCTAGTGTGTTCATTAGATCCCAAAGGCTTCCTTATTATGGCCAGCTTCGACTCGAAAACTGTTTCCACTCCTCGAATGAAGAAAATCCTTGCCCAACTAGGGCAGATCACACAGCAGTTTATCGAGAACCCAAGCTTAACATGCAGCAAGCTGGAGGTAATGTCAAACGAAGATGTGAACGAGCTGGTGCAACTTAGTCGCAATGGTAGCTCAAGTCTTCCCGGTTCTCTATCACCCTCCGAGTGCCGCATTACGGAGACGTGGATCGTGGATCCTCTCCAACTGGAACGCCTCGTGCCTGTCGGTGCCGTAGGGGAACTACTAGTGCGAAGTACAGACAGTCTCCAACTAGAGGTTGCTCGAGATCCTCTGGGGGCGAGCGAACCCCTTGAAGGCCAACTCTACCGAACCAAACAGCTGGCAAAATACACGGATAGTGGGGATATAGTTCTAGTCAAAGAATCACGTCGGCAGACCCTGAAGCCCAGCTTTAAGCAGAAACGAGTGACCGCCAGCTCGACAAAGCAAAAGATTCTACACCAGATATGGAGTAGGATATTATCGATTAGTGAGGAAGAGATCGGACTTAACGACAGCTTTTTCCAGCTCGGTGGCGACTCGATCGGGTCGATGAAATTAGTGTCAGAGTTAAGGGCCAAGGGAATGGAATTGACAGTGCCAGAAATATTCAAGTATCGCACTCTTTACGAAATGGCCAAGGTTCTCAAGGAGAGGCACGTGGCGACTTCTGAAGTGCCGCCTCTGAATTCAACCCCTTTCTCCTTACTTGGTGTTGGCGATGCAAAAGTATTTGTTGCTGAAACTATACAACCAATGCTTTTCCAGGACGATTTGACAGTTTTGGACGTCTTACCAACACGCCCCTTGCAGCAAGTCGCGGTTAAGGGTACCACTCAGCTTCCACGATACTCGGCAAGATACGAGCTCTTCCATCTTTCCGGGGCTATAGATAAACCGAGGCTTTTCCAGAGCTGCCAAGAGCTCATCACGAGGAACGAGATCCTCAGAACTGTCTTTGTTGAGGTTGCTGGAGAGTGCTACGGCGTCGTACTCGAGGCACTACCTGTTGTTATTGACGAATACAATATTGAGGGGAATCTGGATTCATTCGTCCACAAATTATGCGACATGGATATCCAGACAAGAATGCCGCTCGGCTCCTCCTTCGTCAAATTCTTTTTCGTCCAAGGCGAGGACGGCCATAGTTGCCTCGCCATTCGCATCTCACATGCCCAGTACGACGAGATCTGCCTCGTGGGGCTCCTACGCCAGCTCGCCTCGTTATACAACGGCCAGCCCACACCGAACTCTGCGCCATTTTCCTCCTTTATATATCATGCCGTGCAGAAAGGTATCCCACTGAGCATTCCTTATTGGCGGGAGCTACTGCAGGGTAGCGAGCTCACAAGACTCCGTCCGACGTTACCCCTTACTTCGAAAACCCCGGCAGCGATCACCCGAACCATAGATATAGCTGCCCGGCTAAAAGACATTACCATCGCGACGCTGCCCACTGCAGCCTGGGCGCTGTGTCTTGCGCGCCGCCTTTCCCTGCGAGACGTTGTCTTTGGCGAGGTAGTGAGCGGTCGAAACATCGATCTGCCCAACGCAGACAGCGTCATGGGGCCGACATGGCAGTATGTGCCCGTACGCGTGAAGTTCGAGGACGGCTGGACGGGCCTAGACTTGCTCGAATACGTGCAATACCAGCATATTGCTAGCGCCCAGCACGAATGCATGGGGCTGACGGAGATCGTGCGAGAGTGTANCCGAGTGGCCCGACACCGTCGACTGGTTCGACTCGGTCGTCCACCAGGACGTGTACCATGTTGAGGAGCTCACGCTCGGCGCGGCGGAGTGCCGGCTTGAGACCGTGTACCCGCATTTCGAGCCGCTCAGGGAGTGGAAGATGCAGGCGTTCGTCAAGGGGGATAGCATGACGTTGGAAATTGTGACGTTTGAGGACTGGATTGGGGTTGCGGGGGAGCTGTTGGATGAGTTGGAGGACATCATGACGGCTTTGGTGAACAAGCCGGGCGAATTGCTCTTTTGATTGATAGATATGTGTCACACACTGAGTGCGTTCGTGGGTGGAAATAGTTTAGCATTTTTGTCGTTTTGTATTGTAGTATTTTCATGAGAAAACCAGATTGTGTTTTCTATTGGTAGAAAACAAGGTTATATTTTCCTCTATACAGAACTTCCAAGTTTAAATTTCGCCCAGTGACGACATCAATACCGCGAAGCAAAGATGCAAGAAACGCAAAACGAGTGGAGGCTGTATCTTGAGCTTTCAGGTAATTGGGGGAGAGGGTGAGCTTACGCTGGGCTCGAGAAAGACATTCTGTTTGTGGGATCGGTAGATACTAGAGATATACCTCAGTATGTAAAGAACAGCATAGCACACTCAGCATTCCAACTATCTTAGCAGCTACTTACATATATATGTATCTCTCTACTAGGCTAATTCTATAATCTTGTCGCTAATTGATTATTTCTCGTTTGATCTCTCGCCCCATCAATTCACGAATCGAACAAAATTGACCTAACAACCTAAAAAAGCTATGCTATATATAGCCTGGCAGACAAGTCTTGGCCGTCTCTGATCTGCTACTGTACCAATAACTCTTGTACCAAGATGTCTGCATTTCATGACAGGTCTTAGCATGTTGGCAATAATTACAAGGATGCCCAGAAAGTACCAACAGTAACCTAAAACCCCCGACAATGTGACTACTGGGTCACTCTACCTTGAACCAACTCTATTCCGTTAATACAGTATTATAACCATTCAACAGAGGTGTGGGTAGTAGTAATTCCAGATGGTTTGGACGACGATAGAATGTCCATAAGGGCATATCATTTATTAAGCCGTAGATCGTATACTTGCAATAACAAATTGTCGCGGCCCGGATATTTTGCCTTTTGTCTTAGTTGCGCTCTGCAGGCTTGTATGGCTAAAGACACCCGCTTGATTGATTTTATTAGATCCAAGCGTATATCCTTAAGTGGTACCTATGGGATCAAACTTGCAGATGCAGCATGTCAGGATCCATCAAGTCACCAGGGATATTGCTAACCAATCACTCGCATCCAGGCCGAACAGAGTTGGATTCGATCGAGATAGCCCGCCTTTAGAGAACCGTCACGGACGAGGAGAATAGAGTATCCCGAACTAAACAAAGGCATCAACATAAGAGAGCGAAAAAGGGTACTACGATGAAGTGTCTAAGTAAATTAATTTTTATCTATAGCTATAATTGTAATTAGGCCTGCTAAACGTGCGGAAAGCCCGTCCTCATCGCCCTCGACCTCTATTCCTCTCAAAAATACCGCCTGGAGCAACGCCATCGCCGTGTTATTGGTAACATCGGTGCATATGTTCGCGACAAAAGAAAAAAACAACAACAACAACAACAACAACAACAACAACAACAACAACAGAGAAGTTATAGAACTTTAATGAATGGGGTGTGTCAATATTGCTGTTCGTCAGGCAGAAACCTCAGTTCCTGGCCGACGAACTTGTCGGACCGAGGTGTGGTTGGAATCATATACATGGGGTGGAAAATGACCATGAGCGAGGTAGCAATAGCCATCGGGATGCCGTCGAAGATGATGAAAAGTATCTCGTTATGGCCCAATGACCCGAATATGCCTCCTGAGAACTCTGCGACCCTGAAGGCAGATCGGCCGATGATTAAAACGATGGCAATAAGTATGAGGACAATGAAGAGCCTGACTCGTTTGTCGTCTCGGTCTAGTCTCCTAGAGCGGTTGGAACGGAAGAGGTCGGTTGGCCAGATTACCCCGAGGAATAGGATAAAAAATACCGTGAGTGAGACAACTTGTAGCGTTAGCCCGCCTATGATGATGCCTTGGCCAGTAGACACTCCTCCGTTCGGATCGACTTCTTCGGTGACAGAGATACCTCCGCCGGAAGACTGGATTAGCAGGGCTAGGACGTCGCCGGGGATAAACACGCGTGCGTAAAGCCTGGGGTTGATGTTGAATTTGCCTCTACCGAGATAGTCGGCTATCCGTCCAATGCAAACGTAGATGCTATGAAACATATTAACGACTGTGGTCGGCCAAGCCAGGAGTAGGGATTGAACTCACGCGGCAGTCATAAAAACAGGGGCGAATGTAATCAATGAGTACTGGATAATCCATCCGATCCGAAGGAAAGGCTGCGCATATCCATAGACACGTGCAATATAACCAACAAACTCAAGTATAGCACCGATCAGAGTAGAGATGGTGTAGCCAAGCCACACTCGTTTCTTAATGGCGACAAAGAGACAGTGGCAGATGATGGCGAGATAGAGGATAGCGAGGAATATATCGATGCCCAGGTTCGGCCGATAGCCATAGTAGGATTCGGATAGAGAACAGGTGTCCAGGGTACAGTCATCCCGAACGTCCATTGTGGTAGGTAGTTATCACGTCCAGGATCGACGGGGTGAGCAATATGTCTGTCAGATGCTTCGGAAAAAAGCTCTTCAACGGCCAGTGGAATTTCTTTCTACTTATGTTGGTAGTAAGGAGTCGAATATATTGATCGAACAGAGCAATCTCTATAGCTGGGAGAAGTCTGGATTACATTACATTTATAGGTCAGTAACGACGCCCCCATCTTTAAGGCGTCTCGTAGTCTCGAAACCAATCGTATTCGATGTACTACGTAAGTGTACAGCCCCAATCTGACCGACAACCAGATCCTTGAATCCAACCGTTTCCGCGTATTGCGGTAGATAGGTGCCTAGAAGAGCACTAGCAACGTGGAATAAGGACTGCGACAAAAAACTTACAGAGTCATTGCTGTCGACCGAGTCGTTCGTGCATAGGGGCTGCACGATGCGGCCCGTCCGCGTGTGTCAGGACTACCTAGCCTCAACCTCAGATGTTTCCGCGGAAAGGAAGAAGTGTGATTGGTTGCAGATCTAACTACGCCCCCATCATCAACCCAGTCGAGATCCGAAGAAAGGAAAACCCTAGTCAAGAGAAGAGGGCTAATCCCACTATGGCTTAGCGCTAGAGAATTTCAACCTCCTTTTGTCGTTTCTCGTTTCTGCAGTGCGTCTGGCACAAGTAGACTACTAAGTAGCACGATAATCTAACATTTCCCTGCTGTTGAGGCTGCATTGTTGGCTGCCTAGTTGCAAGTCTCGAATAGTCAAATGTAGTCAAATGCAGATCCAGATAGTAGGTACCCAGAGAGCATGATTGATGCATAATATCATATAGGTGATCAGTAGTTCTACTATTATTCACAACACTACGCACATCGTGACAATAAACAATTTTACCAACAACAAGCCTTATCACAATGAGGGAAATAATATTGCCATTGTTAGATTGGTAAATTTTAGAGTGGTTTAATCTGCTAGGCATATAAACCCATCTATATCGTCCTTGGTTGTAAGTTTTTGTTTCTTGTCTTTCCTACATGGAAAGGAAAGAAGAAAAATCCAATATGCGTATTCGTAATGTGGGACTCCAGATCCACCCTAGAATGTTCGTGTTGATGTTTTCCTTTGAGAGAAGCCCATCTATCTAGGACGGGGTCCCATTGAGCCCAGATCTATAGGCATGAATCAGGCATCCACGGTTCTTCAGCCCCGGACATTTGTGGAGATGATAAACTTAGCAACGGCTACTGCGGCAGATACTCGGGTCTTGGACTCCATGCCGGCACAGAGAATGACGAGAGTCTGGGCTTCACCTACAATGAACCGAGTGAGTTACATTACATGAACCACAGTCTCGTATGTGGGAAGACCATGCCTGGGTGTCCAGGAGTATTACGGAACCTAGGTTATACAGGACCGTCCATCCTAGAATGTCTTACAACACCTATTGATCTCAAAGGGCTACGGGTTGGATATGCAACTCGAAAGGTGGTTAATAAGACTTATCCCGTGTGGACTTGATCAAATTATGTAGTAATACGTTCATTATTAGCGACATCTTGGAAGTGACTTCTTCTCACCACGGGGTGATCTCAACTTCATCCTTGTACTAAAATGAAGCTTGGCGTTGATTATCCCGCATAGTCCTGCATCTGTCTGGCTACGTCCACTTACTAAGATTTAAAAGACTGCTTTTGAGTATGACACTGCTTGATCCGCCTTTGAATGGCCTTCTTGCTCAAGTAGGACAAGACGCTAGCAATGCTCTTGGAGCAATAACTATGATAGTAGGTTAGGAAGTATGTGGCCTTATGGAAGGAAATGAAAGTAAAGTGTATATATATAGCATGGAGAGTAGCATTGATTGCAATACGGTGGGGGCCTTAGAAAGAGTGTTTCTAGATTGGAATGCAACTAGCTCCACGGATGGCGGCTATCAGGGAATAAAAGCGCTAGAGGGTAGCAGGAGAGTTGTTTCCAGGCTTCTCGGGGTAACTTTATTCATATCTACGATTATATAGACTAAGGGGTTCTCCCTGACCGATTAGGAGAATCCCAGGAATCAATATTGTTGTGCCCTCGCCACTATATTGCGATCCAGTTGCTACCCTATGGCGACCCAAGCGCGGTCTCTCTTCGTTCTGGAGCAAAACCTCTGATAGTGGCTGAGGCGTAGCCGAATTTATTACCCGGCTGAGAACTAGAAGCAAATTGGCTAATCGTTACTCGGCTGTTATTACAATACCCTATATTAATTGAATTGGAATTTGAAATGACTTGAGTAGGGGAGGGATCGTAAACTCTCTAATCTTGTTACGTCATAGATTGCCTTACTATTCTTGCCACCACCACCACCACCACCACCACCACTAACTCGATCCCTTCCTCCTAGTTCTTCAGTCACATTCCAGGTACCATGTTCAGATTCATTCTGGCGCTTCGCGTATCCATATACGCCGTTGCGCCCTGCGAAGTGTAGCCCTTCAGTCTAGGTAGAGGGTCCTGATAAATGTAGACTCTTTAGAAACAGGGAACTAGCGTTGATGCTTCCTATCACTCACAGGTGTTTAATTCCACCTGGTGAACACTTTCGGATGCTAGTCTCGATGGAGGCTACCCAGTCAGGTACTTCTCTTGGCCGAGTCCTAGATCAAATCTCTTTCCATGTCGCTAGCATGGGGGCTACTACGTGTCTATCGACGTTCGTCTCACCCTAGTGGCTTATCATGAGGTTTGTTCTATACAACATAGAAAGGGTTCGGGGTAAGATTGGGCTTACTATTGTATCAGTACGGGAGCTTAGTCCCTTAGGCGGGCTGGATTGATTTAGAGATACTGTTTTCTGTCATGTTGACTTCGTATAAATATTCTATTATGTTCCAACTAGCTACTCGGCGAGAGATGAGGCCCTTGGGGCCTCTTCCTCTGTGTCCCAATCCATTTTACTTGCGTTGTCCTTCATTATTCGGCCAAATCTCTAGAAGTGCCAAGTGGAGTGAAGGTGTTCAAACTTTGGAACACAAGGTGATTTATATTATATAGGAAGAGATCCGTGTGGCGTCACGGGTAGGCTGCGATCAGGCTTTCATCGATAGTTCAATACCCTTCTATTGAAAGTTGGCAACGTGTTATGTGCATTGGTATAAGCGGTTAATTGTCTACTTGAGTAGTTGACCTCCTTTATGCCGGCACCTCTGCACGCTCTACTTACGCTGGTGTTCAAAACTGCCACTAAGGTCTCATTGCCAACCACATCTCTTGGCTCTGCGGCGTCATTGAAGCTACGAGCTATAATTCTCTTATATCAGTAATACATTCGGGAGTATTGCCTAGGTGCAGGTATAGACAGGTGGGGTGTGTGTGTATGCTCACGGGCTCTCGTGTTAGTCATGAGGGTTAGCTGAAGATTTATTCATCAGTGGAAGGGCGAGCTATACACTTGCTTATGGTTGATACGGTGCATAGGGTCGTATGGCACTTGAACTGAGACGGGTGGTCAATTGATACGATACTGTCCGAAGTCCTATGCTGAACTTCAATCTCCGGTGAATTCAAGAGGACAGTCAGTAGGCGCCGTCATGCTATAAGCGATTTATCCTTTAGCAACGGAAGATTTAGTTGATCTGAAGCTTTCCCTGTAATAGGCTCTAGACAAAAAGGGGGGAGTAGGAGGAAGACGGGAAGCTATTTGAATTTTCACGGGACAGGAATCGCCTGCTTGGAAGACGGCTGCTAAGAGCATCACGTACTCATATACTCCATCTACTCTATTGATACTATTTACAATCACTAGATCGGGAGAGCCTATCACACGGAATTCGGGATTGTTGCGGGAGTAGCGAGAATGCAGCCGTGGATGCTGGGGAGTGAAGTATATATATATTCTTGTCTTTCGCGGCCAGTGCTTCTGGTTCAGATTTGTAGGATTCACCGAGACGGAGTCTGGGCTGCAAGACTAAAAAAAATCGGTTCTATAAACAAGAAAATTGTTGACGAGAGTGGGACTTGAACCCACGCGGATTGCTCCACCGCGAATATTGTTCATGATACCCAATATACCAAGATTTTCCTGAACACGGCGCCATAACCAACTCGGCCATCTCGCCGACAACTTGTTGCTCTATCTGTAAGACTGGGATTTGCAGGGTTCGACCTGCAGCAAAAAAGTTGTCACGTGAGCATCGTTCTCTAATAATGGAGATAGATGCTGCCCATTCCTTTTTGTCGTTACCTTATACCATCTTGAAACCACCGAAAATTATAGTTATAAAGATAATGCGACTCTATGTAACTCCTTCAAAGCGAATAAAATAACCCCGGGTTGCTCTTACTGCTACTGGGTCTGCAAGGCGAGGCTCTGTGGATGCTCTCAAGGGATCAAGAGCTTCCCTTAATCTATCTGAGGCATGGGCCGTGCTGGACAATTACCAGCGCCTTTTGGGTACGGCGCTCGAATAAAGGAAGGGGTTAAAGATCATGTTTCTACCCAGGCTATAATAATACACAAGGCAGACGGCGAGTTGAAACACAAGCATATGACGGCCGCATCATGACTAACTAGAGCACCTGGTAGATAGATACATAGAATGAAGTCTACTGAACAGCAGCCAACTTTGTTCCTGCGTTGGCACTTTAATATATACTTCATATGCAACAAGTATGACAAGATTGTGAGATCTGGTGAAAGAGGTGCGTACTTGCTACTCAAGTAAGTACGGGTACGTAAGGCAGAGTTGCCTGTTCTGGTAAATACGTAGCCTAGATAGGTATAGTTAGGCTGCAGTAGTGCAGGGGTTCCCTGCAATGGGTACCTGTAACCCACACCCTAGCGTCTGACTCTAGGAGGTCGTTTAGAGTTTAGGTACCTAAGGTAAGGAGCGGGGAGTCGATAGATTGTTCGAATATGCCCACCCTGTTGCCAGTTAGATCTATCTACCTCATTTGCCTACCGTCACAACAACTACAACAACAGAAAACCCGGAAAGAAAGAAAGAAAGGAGAAACCC
>JAPUUL010000577.1:0-16473 GCA_029590625.1 Lasiodiplodia mahajangana
TAGAAAAAGAACAAGAATAAGAATAAGAGGAGGCTCTGCGGATAACAAGCATGATACTAAATGACGGTCATAAGAAAAGCATGTCATAGATGCTGCTCCGAGTCATGGCCGTGGTACAGCCTGGCTGCAACATGAGCCCTTCATGCAGTGTGCAGTGTGCAGTTCCGGAGAGATCTTGCAGCTCATCTCTTCAAACCGTCGCACTGCAGGCGTTGGAAGCGTGGCAGGTACTGCGCAGCCACACAGCCAACGACCAATACCATTGTGATTCCGGCCTGGTGCGCTCGTTATGACAGGGCTGCCACGAGTTTGTCGATCAACCACCCCACTCCCTCCCTACGTCTCCCTGTTCGTCTCCTAAATTGGGGCCGTCAGCACTATTTGGACCGCCTTGGCTGTCGAATGAGACCGTTGAACCTCGAAACAGCTAACAACTATTTTTGTAAATTTGTATTCCCCGGCTGTTGCCGCCGAATTTACAGCCAATGACTTGTCAGTCCAATACTGTGGTACCGGCACCGCCCACATGCGACGAGGCTCTATTTGGTTACCGTGTGTGAGAGAGAGTGTGTGCCATCTATCTATCTAGACGTTTTGAGTAGGTATATGCAAGCATGGCATCTTCCATCTGACATTCGACCCACCGCCTCCCTACGTACGGTAGATTACATACGCAGATATGGGTACCGACTTACATATTTATCTAGGTACGCCAAAAGCTTTATGTCCGGTATTTCAACGTACGTAATCAACCAACTGCCAACATTTTCGGCAAAGCGTCCATCTATTACCCGCCCTGCCTACCCTTGTCCAGCGTGGGGGAGCATATACTTAGAAAACCGCCAAACTCTTATGTGAGAAAGAACGTTGATGGGTAGCGGAGACGGCATGACGACAAAAGGCGGGTGTTCGTGACAGGCGCCTCCAAAGAATAAACTATATCTAGTTCTTGCGGACGTAAGCGGGCTCGCGGATAAAAGATTAGTATACTTGCCAGTTCGGCGTCTCCAATTCGTTACGGAGGTATACAGGGCATATCTCGGCCTTCACTGTTGTTTGCACGCACGCGATCTCAAGAGTCAATTATTACCATGTTGACAGCTCAGAAATATCCACTGCCATATTATTAATGCGTCGACCAATTTAACTCCGCGGCTTTGCAAAAAAAGAAATATCTAGGACTACGGAGCGGTGACGGCAAAGNTTTTTTTCTCGATATGTCTATTCTCCCTCAGGGAAAAGCTTGATATTATGGTTTGTTGCGTTTTGACTTATTACCTCCGCTCCAATGCCGCATTTTACTTATCATATGCTCACGTAGAGAGTGTTTCAAGCTAGGTATTCAATCTTGCGTGTTTACTCCAATCGACGCGCCGGATATAACGCTAGATGAGTGCACGATGTTTCGCCCAGGAAACTAGGGCGTGCGTGAATATCGATTGGGTCCCCTATCCACCCTCGCTACGCTTTGTTACATGAAGGAGGGACCTCGCATAAAATTCTTGGCTAGGATCTCAAAAAAAGACGCTGGAATACTTGCTTGGAAACCCTTGTCAAATTTCGGTTGAGTAGTATCGTCTGTGGAGTCGCGAGAGACAATTTCAACCCTTTCTGATACCGGCCCCGTCCCCGACTGCTGGATTGCTAGGCAACAGACCCGAATCGCCGGGGAGCTGTCACACCGGGTAGACATACCTGCATTATCTGTTCGACTTACTAAAATGGGAGAAAGGATTCGTAGTATGGTATGATATCTAAGCGGCTAATCTAGCCGGCGGATTACAAGCCAATCCGGGGCCGAAACGGCCGGGATTGTAGACATAATGATTGTGATTAGTAACGACGGTTTAATAAATACCCAACAGTAGTAATGGCTACAAACTATGATTGCGCAAACCCAGGAGTTCATCACCAATCCGGGTTTACGGGAGAGGCAGATAATTCCCCTACAGACGTTAGCCAATGCCTCATTCCACCCTCGTGATCCATCGCCTTGTTTGTAAACAAATATAGCATCCGTATATACTTATCTATCATTATATTTCCGTCCAGATAACACAAGGCTGTTTTTTATACGTATACGTCCGTTTCACCATAGCTCATCTCGGTCCGGGTAAGGGGGGGAAAACCAACATTTGATTGAAACCGGTGACCTGTTTTAGTAAGTATCACTAGGCCTTGTTCTCTCTTTTTTTTTTTTTGTCTCCGCGATGATTCATACCTTCGGGAGATACAAGCATCGAAATTGCTATCCCTATGGAAAGGAGGCGATGATCCTCGAATTCCCGTTGGGCGACGCCGCAGATCAGGCAGTTCTTTTTTATGCCTTTTCGCGTCATCCTGTCATTACTAGGTAGGTAGCACCGCCGGCTGGATGGAAAGAGNAAAAAAAAAAACNTCGAACCATGGCGTCCGCGTTGTGTGCCATCGCACGTGTTCGGTATCGATGGTTTAGGCATATAGCTCCGAGACAGCGTCGTAATTCTCTAGTGTCCAAGTAAGGTTTTTGTGAGGTGTGATCTGTAATGTCTGGTTCTTGTCGAGCCCCAACAATACGATTGATTGAGGCTGAATGTGGGACCTTGCAGTTCCCGTGGCTTGATGTGTTGTTCATTGCCTATTTGTTTGGCCCGTCGTCGGTGTGTTTCACTGCAGCGTACCGGAGCTGAGGGTCGAGCTGAGACTGGTGCGTGTGTAACTTCGACAAGTACTCGGCACTGGAAACCCAAGGCTTAGAGCATCTTGTTTTAACCACGTGCTTTGACTCCTTTACTGTTTGTTGAGTTGGTTCTATATGGCTGGTCGGCTTAAGGTTATGGATCAGATATCATGCGTCAAGTTGATTGGTTTTATTGTCTTTAGACCTAGAAATAACCTTGTCTGATTGTTTCTAAATTATACGTATCAGCTCCTCGTAGTCGTTTTATACGCATCATGTGAATAAGTCCCTTGCTTCGACCGCTTTTAGTTGGTAACCTGTAAATGGGGCGCATGGCCAAAGTTACACCAGGCATCCATCAATCCGCGAATTGCACTTTGTCCTTGGCTGGAATCCTATAGGCTTCCGAATTGGGGCATCCAGATCACAAGGGAAGGTGTATATCTATCGATGTACCTATCAACGATGTAACTCTCCCTCGGTGTAGCTAGCTAGTTATCTTGATTTTTCTCATTCATCTCCCTAGTTTGTGATCAGTGAGCGATATTCAACAATTTTCAACGTCGAGAGAAAGGCCAAGCCAGCCCCCACGTCCCGAACCCCAAACCGCGCCGTTTGCCTTGACCTATACATACACACGTATACGGCGGGGAAGAGTGGGAGGTATATTTATTGTAGTATTTTAAAATTTCCCACCCCCAGTTCTTTCATTCGGATGGGGGCCGGTTTCATTTCATGGTGGACCGTTGATCTATGCAGGGTTCGGGGGGGTTCAGCTCTCTCCAGAATTGACCTTAATTTATTTGCCGAGGCTATTATTATTACAACATCTACAGATAGCTCTCTTGACGGGCGAGACGGGGAAGGGGGGGAATGACTTAGGTAAGTTCTAGACCTCCTGGGGATTTAGCAGCTCGTCTTATTTCCTAGGTTGGGAAATGCCTTACCGAAGGCCTGGTAAGGACCTACATATGGACACTACCTTGAGGTTACAGTGCTAGCCCAGATGCATAGGGTACCTGTTATCCCATGTGAATGTGCCGTAGTTAGGTGTGTGTCTCGTGTGTGACAGGAGGGAATAGATAGTGGGTGAGCGAAGTGGGATACCTATGAATGGGATATAGTGTACCCAAGTATAGGATAGGGCAGGATAATGCATGGTCCAAAATATGTAGGACTACGCACGTGCGAGTGGGATTCCATTCCCTCTTGGCTTGGTGTTTGCCTTTCCTAGGTTTTGTTTGGTACATAGACGAGACACGACGCCGCAAGGACGTTACGGAACGAAAGAATGATAATAATAAAATTAAATAAAAATAATCAATTAAAAAAAAAAAAAAAAAAAAAAAAAAGGCTTGCCGCCATACGACGGGAACATTCTTTTTGGCGCACCCAACTTGTCATAGTCATGCCATTCAAGCCCAGCTGTAACGGCGCAAACCCGTAATCGCATTGCTGCTGTCCTCCCTTCCCCCCCCTCCATCTACTAGGTATGTATGTAGGTACAGTAATGAATTACCTACCTCCCTATCCAGGTACAGTAGCTTCAGAATGCCTGAAGAGGTAGGTAGGTGTGCGATACCTGCTCAGATCGTGCGGGTACGGTACCGGGGATCTCACGGACACGCCTACGCCCTGTATATTATCTTGCATGAGATACGAACTAGAAGCGTGTCTCGGCGCTGCACGCCCTTAATGATAACCTAAGTCGTGTCATTGACTTGTATAGCCGACGGCCACTATAAAACCACCGACAGATCGTTAATTTCACCGCTATCGGGATTCTAGACCCCGACATTGTGTGGTGTAATAGGCTATCTCGACCATGCATCCCGTTTTCGCCAACGCATATTCGCCGTCTCCGTGCGCCATGCTTGAATTGCTGAGAGTCGACATGGTAAAAGTCGGCCGCCCTTTCGAGATGGTGATATCGTGGTGGTCGCACGCTTCCTTTTTTTTTTTTTGTTGCATCTACTACGTTACGTTACGCTCGTAACACGACACGCCACAGCGAGGATATGTTATTGATTTTGGCTTCGTTGTCGTGAAGCGATAATTGTAGGCTCGGTAGCTTAGGTGCCTAATTTAAGGCCGGGTGCCTTAGGTACTTCCCTCCTACCTACATACACTGCCCATGCCCTATACCTATCTAGGAGATGTATGTACTTCCGGTGCTGACCATTTACGAAGATCCGACGACAGAGACACACACACAGAGAGACGAAAGAGATACAGGGGTCCGGTATCTTCTTGTTCAACACCACAATCTCGTGATATAGTATAGGACATATAGATAGATACCGTCCTATATCAAGGACTCTTGTGCCCTCGACGTGCGCGCGTGCTGAACGCCGCCGTGTCTGCCCTCTCTGCCTTGCCAGTCCTACCTAATTTCGTACGCGCCAGTTGCATCATATCTGTCTGTGCGCCCGGTTCCGGTGCTCGCTCGCCTGATTTCCCCTGTCTTGGATCCTATGCCATTCCCTCGGTTGCGCATACTCGTTAATGGGTAGGTTAGGTAGGCATTCCTATTAACACTATTGGAGGAGAACAGTGGCGAAATTGCGCCCCCGCGGGCCTACTACCTATCTACGTGCGTATTTCGGGATCCAGCGCTTTGGTTGTGTAGTACCCCAGAATATCCTGCCGAAGCTGGAACATAGAATAGGAAAAAAAAACATGGACTTATCGGGCATGCACAACGTGAGCTGATTGAATGTATGGCGAGTTACGGGTATCACGACCTCCTTGCCACGCAAATCACCAAATCACCTAGCACAGCATAACCAGATATAACGTATGCTTTCCGCAGAATAACGCCTCATTTGTATGTAGTGTGTGACCAACGACGGTATCTAGGAACTCTCTGCCTTCAACTTAGTAACCTTGGCCTACGTGCCTGTAGTAACCCTACTTAGTTGCCTAATAGAAACATAGTTACACAAACAGTAAGGTGGCACGCGACGTTTCAAGGACGATCCTGCCCGGCTCTCGAGTAGATCTGGAACGTGCGACACCAGCGTGAAGATCCCCTCCGTTCTTGGACGTAGGAAAAGACGCGCGCTCTGGTCCTCAGCAGTCCTCAGGAAATGCGCAGCGGGTAGAGTGGAAGAGCCTTGCTCGTGTTCTCGTCTATCCTGCTTTTCTCGTAAGCGTTTTAGAGCGCGTCCTGGGGTGGCTTGACGGTGCATGCTTGGGTTCCCTGGACCTTTTTCTCTTTCTCTCGCCTATATACGATGCCTTAGGATTAGAGCGGTTTATGCGCTGAGCAGTTTAAAGTTCCCAGTTGAGGCAGTTGGAGTCCGTGGGCGCAGCTTTTCGGTAAGCCGGGGAGGGGTTTAGCGTCACCTCGATGACTCGCTTGCTCGGTCGAGCGGTGTGCGTCGTCCCAGATGCCTCTCCTTACGGTCGGCCTACGGAAAGGAGCTTGATCCTCTAGCGAATGCAATTATGCTTCATCGCGCTTTGTTCTTGCCGGATTGTTCCCCGCATACAGGGTACTCTAATGCGAGCAGGGTAACGCTGTGGGATTATACAGCGTACGTAGTCGTAGACCGATGAATGCTGGTCATAATCCCCGGGTAGAATGGTTTACACGGCACGGTTGTAAGGCATAGGACCGTATTACCTATCTTCGTGATCTGTACCTTACAATCGAATTGCTGGGTAGGATCTATGCTTGACAAGGTTACCAATTTAGTGTGCGACGTTGGACCATGGAGTTGGATTCTGCCTTGGGCGAGGGTCTGCGACGCAGCAATCTGTTAGGAGCTGAAACGCTTTTATGTAGAAAGGTGATTAATAAGGTCGAAGAAATGACAAATCAGAACCCTGTGGACGATTTGGTCCTCTCCCGTGAGGCGTACCTATACGCGAAATGATTCTAATGCGGGTTATTTTCATGCCGGTAAACACGATGTTGATATATTCGAAACATGGGTATCAAATGCTGCCTCTCAGGATCTCCTAATTCCCAAACGCCGTCTGCTCCATCTATAGATCGATAGTGCATCGTCCAACTCCTCCCCTCAGCTGTGGAGGTTGAGCTTGTTATCTGGCATCGTCCACGTAGGCTGCTTCTTCTTCTAACTCGAGGCCTTTCTTTCTCGCGAGAGTTTTCCTTGATGCGAATATCTTCTACGAGGATGTTGGTGTCTGGCCCGTCTTGCTCTTTTTACGTCTAAGTTTGGATGTGCCGCTAGTAGGCGTCTTTGGGGTTTTGTCGCCAGCCTTGGCACTCCCGTCTTTCGTCTTTTTGACACCTATATCCATAATTGATGTCGTCTTGAACGTCGTATTCAGTGCTGTGATTCCTGGAACCTGCAAGTTGGCTGTTCGGCCTGTCTTGCTCAGGTTGAAAGCTCCTGGTTTGCCTGTGATCGGGTTTTCGTCTTCATAATCGCCACCAGACTGCATGTGTATCATCAAAGAATGCTCGGCGTGCCGCACTAAATCGAAAGTTGACAAGGTTGGGTCTGATTTCTTAGGCTCAGGCGCCCCCCTATTAGAAGCCACTCTCCCGTCGGGCCTCGGTGTTGCTTCTTTGGATTCTATCGCATTCCTTTGCTGGGAGTTGGGGCCAGTTTGCGCTAGCTTGTATACGTGCCCTCGAGACGGGGACCAAACACGGGCTTCGTCCGCCGCGGGAAAACATTTGTTTAAAGCCGCAGTGATATTCACCTAGCCAGCAAGGATTAGTACATCTTGGCCTCGAATTTTCTTGTCATAAGCGTGTGCAGTCTGAAGCAAAACATACCATTCGACCGGCTAAAACTTGGGCGAGTGTGGGCGCCATATAGATGTGCTCTCCTACCACGTAGTAGGCCGCATGTACAGTTATCTCATCCTCGGGATCCCGCTTTTTTCGCGTTTGCTTCCGTATGACCCAGACGCCGGTGCCAACGCCCGGAGCAGTCTCGGCAGGTTCCTGGGCGACGATGAATTCGAGGCCGGCCATCTCTCGTAGACGGCCTTCAAATGCCTCGCGAGTTTGGATTAGGTGGAACATGGCGGGGTTGTACATGGCCTGGTTGGCCAAGACGGCGTTATTCGAGGTGGGATCGAAGAATGGCGATTGGGCAAAGTAGAATAGCACCGAGTTGCTGTGAATTCCTTGCATCTGGTGCACCATTAGCGGGGAATGCCACTGTATCTCTGAGAGGTCTAGACGCGGTTCATTTTGGCTAGCCATGTTTTCTGCTGCGATAACGAGGGCCGGGCAGCGAGGAGCGACAGGCAAGAGGTGATGAATGGCAAGCGATAGCCAGTAACTGGATTCGTGAGATCTATGCTCGTGGTTGGTGGGTTACTTAGAAGTGTAGATTAGATAGGTAGATGCCGCCTGCTGTAGAACCGCAGGTGAAGTTAAAGTTACAGTGGAGTGCAAACGTCAATGGACAGGGGTACCCATGCACTACCTAATGGTTGGTGGCGGGGCAGATGTCAGGTACTTTAGGTAGCCTACTAATGTAGCCCAGCTGCTATCAAGCTACTGACTTACCTAACCTACTACAACTACTTACCTAACGTCCTGAGGCAGACTGAAAACATTCTCTCCAATCCATCTCCATCACATTGTTTGGAGAATTCCTACCCAACGTATCTTTCAGGCACAATCAAAGCCAACTGTGCGGTAACGCCAATTCCGCACCCAAACTAAGGATTGCGACACGCCGACATTATAATATAAATTCACGCCTTGCTGGTCATGGATCTCGTCTCGAGTATCCGCAAAACAGGGTCGCGTGGCGGAGTCAATTTTGACTGGCAGGATGTCGCAACATCTGCTCATCGCGAAAATTATCTTGGGCATAGCTTGAAAGCCCCTGTTGGCCGCTGGCAAAAAGGGAAGGACTTGACCTGGTATGCCAAAGCAGAGGGGGCCGATTCCTCTTCCAACGAGACCGCAGAAGAGAAGGCTGCCCGCGAGCGAAAGGAGGAGCTGAAGAAGATAAAAGAAGCCGAAGAGGACGCATTGGCCCGCGCCCTCGGACTTCCAGTCGCGCCGCGAAATGTCACCGGAGCAAATGCCGTGGACGTCGGCCAGTCTCGAGTTACTGTACAAAACGACTCTATACCTGAGGCAGAAGCGTCTAAGCTAGACGAAAACCGCTCCAGGGCACACAAGAATTATGGAGATTCGACAAGGCGACATAGACATAGACATATAAGCCGGAGTCGAAGTCGAGATCCAGACAGAAGAGGACAGCGAGATCGCAACCGCGACCGTGACCGGGACCGGGACAGGAATAGGGACAAGCATCGCGAAAGGTCACCAGGAAGGAACTATGAGACACACCATCCCCGTTCGAGGGACGAGAGAGATGGCGGGCGCGGTCGTCACAGACGCAGAAGTTATAGCCGCGAAAGAGGTCCACATGGGCTAGGAAAATCACATGCAAGCGACATAGATGGAGACCGGAGCCGTAGTATAGAAGGATCTGAGCGTAGGCGCATCCATAGGGGTGGCCATAGGTCGACATCGAGAGGCCGGAGGAGAAGCAAGAGCCCTCAGCGGTACCGGCGAAGAAGCCCGCAAAGGGATTGATGATTCTAGGTACACATATTTGTTCCCGGCCTTGGGCGTAAACATAGCGGTGGATTTGAAGCATCATCATATATACAATCTATCTCGTGAGAAAAGGTATCTCGTAAGGTCTCGCATTAGTGCATCAAAGGTATTATTTGACCATCCTTTTAACCATCCGAGAGAACGTTAACCAAGGACCCTGAAAAACGTTTGTGGCTGCATGGATGAAACCGATGAAACTGTGTATTAGATTGCGACAGAGGAAGGTACTGTAGATAGGCGAATATATATACGTGTAGGTATGGAGCACTTGTCTCGGTTTCGAGACAAACATTGAATGCTTAAACTTTAGGTGTAGGTACCTACAAACTAAAGAGCGGACGGGAGATGGATCGTAGCAGTATAGCACTGTATGTATGCCTGGATTACCGCCCCATAGGCGCTATCTGATGAATGTTTAGGCAGGTACCTACCTAGAGGTAGCTTCCCCACAGACTTAGTGGGGTTGCCCCTAAACACTGGGAACTTTAGCGGCTTGAACTCTTGTCTCGTATCCTGTACGTTGGTTAGGTATCATACCTACAGCTAACCTACCTCTATCTACCTACCTAGGGTAGACCTTGATGGCTACTCACATTGTAGGCAGTTGAACGCGCACACTGTTATCGTCATCACCAACAGCAAGCAACCTGAGGCTCAGCTGGGACTGAGACTAGCACGGTATCGACACTAATCTCCATGAGCTGAATCTGCGTAATCACGTGTTGCCGTTGTCTTTGTGTCATTCTTTCAATACCTGTGGCGGCTGCTGCTGCTGCTAATGCTGAACTACCTAGGTGGTTCGCCCGCTTCCTTGCCGATTCCGTTTTCGAGACTCGGTCGACTTTCTATTCTAGCACTGCCCCGAACAACCAAGGCCTCTACGTCTCTTGTGGAATGCCTAGAGTAGCGAGCTACTTCTTGGGCCAAGTGTCAGCCTTGTCATCCACCATTAATCCCGGCATTTCCTAGCGTGTTCCTTGGACGACATACCCAGTATCCCTGGCCTGTTGTCTACCTATTTATTCCCAAGAGCCATAGACCACCATTCCACAGTCCTCCTCGCTCCCCCACAACCGTTATGACCCGGTGAATCGACGATCCCCCAGAAAACCACACGAGATGGACTATGGAAGACTTCGGGCTGCGGCCCTGAGAGACGGAGAAGATGAAGAGGCGGTCACCGTCGACACCAGAGCGTTGATAGACAAAGTCTTGGCGCGGTACTCGGGAGAATGGACAACCTTACGGGAACTCATCCAGAACGCCGCTGATGCCCAAGCGACAACTGTCAAGATCAGGTGGGAAACGCTACCCTCGACCCAAGTCCCCCTTCCGTCTATGGCCGATCGATCCGAGATCCTCAAGCATATAATCACACACCACACTCTCCGACGCCTGGTTGTCCAGAATAATGGCCAGCCCTTCACAAAGACAGACTGGGGGAGGCTTAAACGGATAGCTGAAGGCAACCCGGACGAGACTAAGATTGGTGCATTCGGCGTTGGATTCTATAGTGTCTTTGCCGACTGCGAGGAACCCTTCGTTAGTTCGGGTAATGAGGCCATGGCCTTTTACTGGAAAGGGAATGCACTGTTTACTAGAAAGTTGCAGCTTTCCGAGGGCCAAGGCAGCCCTGATACTGCCTTTGTTCTTGATTACCGGAATACAACGACCACATTGCCCAACCTACTCTCCGTGGGCCAGTTCTTAGCTACGAGCTTGACATTTGTAGCATTACAACACATCGAATTCTGGATAGATGACTACAGAATTCTTTCTTTGCAGAAGAAGGCCAGTCCTAGTGTGGATATAGCTATCCCGAGAGACATGGACATGACGACAAGAGAACGCCTCATGACAGTCCAGAGTGTTGACCGTTCGAGCGCTCAGATTGATGCTTCTTATATGAATGCCATAGGATGGAAACCCCAAGTAGCTGTAGCAAAAAGCGAGGGATACGGCTTGGGAGCTTCCGAGATGCCGTCACTCCGAAGCTTTTTCTCTAGACTCACAGCTTCCTCGACAAAGGCCGCAAAGGCTACCAGAGAGGAGAAAATTGCCCAAGCCACGATCTCTGAGGATATCACCGCGCCATCAACATCGAGTATCTTCATTCGGGTTACTACGGGTTCGATTATGACGTCTGTGAGTGCGAACTTTGCATCCGAGCTAGAAAGGGCCACTAAGAAGCCCCCGCCAAGAGTCACGAAACTATCTGTCTTGACATCTTCATATGACGAGACACAGGCGTCTGAGAATTCGCAGGGAGGAGGGGCACTATCTGCGGCCACNAGATGTTTTTGNCTTCAGTTCTCCCAAGTAAAAAGGGTGGGCGAATATTCATCGGATTCCCGACCACCCAGACGACTGGTGGTGGCATGCACATTTCCGCCCCTTCCGTCATCCCAACTGTCGAACGTGAAGCTATTGATTTGAATGCGAGATGGGTCCGGACATGGAATCTCGAGATGCTACGAGCCGCCGGCATCATGACACGATTAGCTTTCACTCACGAGATGGCCGAGCTCCAGACAAAGCTACAAAGGGCTGCGGAGGCGGCGGGTACTAGCATAACATCAAAAGAGACAGCTCTCTTTATGAATGACGCCTTGCATATCCTCAAGGCATTTACATTCGGTGACTCTACTCCAAGTGGTCATGTTTCTCAAACGATTGAAGAAGCCTTCTGGACAGCGTACAAAAAGCCATTTGTGGAAATATATAGCACCCGAGGTGTTCTGCCAACAAGCAAAGTCCGACTTGGTTCCCAAGAATTAGGGAAGTTTGTTGAGGGTATCGCCGTGGTTCCTCCTGAGCTAGAAGCAATCGGTTTTGTGCGAAAGTTGATCGACTTCGATTTACTGTCACAAATCACTGTAGAGGACGTACTCGAAACTCTTTCAGGGAAACCGCTCACGGAAATTCAACTCCCAAATTTTATTCAATGGATCGCAAAGAAAGCTCTAAAGGGCGATCTCGATTCATTGACTCGGGACCGGCTACTCGATGTTGCCGTTGCCATTGTGAATAAGCAAGATAATGGCGCTCAGGGTGATATTATTGCGCTCGGAAGCATTCAGGATTTTATGTCCTCCGCGCAAAAAATCCCCTCTGATCTACCGCTTCCCCCAACCACCATCCCGTTCGAATACACTAAAGGCTGCAATGTCCAAGAGCTTCGAGCACTTACTTGGGAGCCCTTAGACCTTTCTCGTTGGGTCAAATTCTTGGTCGAATCTCGATCCAATCGGCCGTCGGACCAAGACATAACTAAATCCGCAGAGTTTGCGGTTCGTATTCTATCCGTAATATCGAAAGGTTGGGAGAACCAGAGTCAATTTTCGAGAGACGCTATCACATCATTATTGAAGAATCACACCATTATGCCTACGAAATTTGGTATGAGAAAACCGACTGAATCATTCTTTCCATCTGTGAAGCTCTTCGATGATCTTCCGACTATTGAATGCCCAAACTTGAAGGAAAAATTCTTATCCGCACTTGGCGTCAGAAAGACAGTCGATCTTGAAACAATATTCAAACGCTTATTGAGCCCTCCTTCAGAAAAAGATGACTCCGGGCAAGCAAAATGGAGCCATGTGGAACTAATTAAGTACTTGTCATCGGTTCGCGGTGATATCCCGGCTGACGACCTACTAAAACTCATGGAATCTAAAATATGTGCTGCTGAGGCTGGCCCCCCCAGCAGAGAATTCTCACAGGCGAGTTCACAGCTATATAGGGTTTCTGAGCTTTTCGAACCAAATCGTATACTTCGACCTCTTCAATTGAATATTCTTCAATGGCCCGGCGGCATTCTAGCTCGTGGATCACGAGAAGGGGATTTCCTCATTGCTCTCGGTCTACGAATGCATCCCTCTGCCCCTGAACTTGTGGAGATGATGGCTTCCTCAGACCGCCAGCTACGTGAGAATGCTATGACCTTTTTCGTTACTTATTATCACGCCCATAGCTACAGTGCTTATAACGCCGCAACGAGTACTAGAGCCTTTCTTCCACTACAAGGAGACCCTAGAAGGCTCGTCCCGCCTTCTGGATGTTTCACCAATGAGGCGGCTGCTATCCTGGGTTTCAATATTTTGAAAAGGGAACTTCATAGTGACGCGCAGAAATTTGGAGTGTCGAGAGATCCACCAATTCTCGAATGCGTTCAACGCCTCANATAAAAATCCACCTAAAACTCACCGAGATGCCGTTCCCGTCTTTCAATACTTCTCGGGTCGCCTCAACGATCTTACCAGCACGGCGGTGAAAAATCTCGGTAATGCTCAGATCGTGCCAGTGACGCGGAGAACGCGGGCGTCGGGGATTTTATCTCCAGGAAATTCTGACGAGAAATCCGGCCCTATTATTCATTTGAGTCCACGTCAGTGTTATCTTGGGACATCAATTATATATGGAGATATATTTGATTTCGTTGACTTTGGCCAAGCTGCGAACTCATTTCTTTCAGCTTGTGGTTCCAACAACGAGCCTACCAAACTAGAAATCGCCCAACTAGCGGCGGGAGAGCCAGCACGACTTCTCAGTGTACTTAAGAGCCCTGACAAGTATCTGAACTTACTCCGATCCCTAGCAGCGGACATGCCAACTATTAGAAGGGATAAAGATCTATGGAGGAAGATGAAGAGCGCCCCCTTTCTTTTAGCCTTCAAAGAGATTACCAACCCCTCTAAAGGCAAGGCACCGGAACAAGAAGAAGAAGAGGAAGCTGTTCGGACTTATCAGCTCGCGGCACCTTCAGATATTGTCATCGTTGATGACTTTATAAGCTATAATCTCTTCAAAGAACATTTAAAATGCGCACCCGAAGAGGACGTCCTTGAGGCTTTCTATCAAGCGCTAGGTTGCCCGAGCCTCTCAACAATAGTCTCCGAGGACTTGAGGGTCGGCCAACACAGTGAGAAGCAGGATAGCGCAGTTTGGCTAAGAAAACATGTCCTCGAGCGGTCAAAGCTCTTTATACACGAGTATTCTAAGTATAACCGGGATGCCATAAAACATGATGCTAAGTGGCTAGAAAAGAACTTGACGGTGTCCGTTGTGCGATCCGTTGCGCTTCGTCGGTCACTTCGTGTCTCCGGCCAATCTCACGTAGAAAAGAGATCAGCAGCGAGCAGTCAAACAAAAACCGGGTGGGTACTCTATGTTACCTCAGAATCATCCCGGCCAGATATGTATCAGGTTGGACACGCCATATGTCAGCTCATTTTGAACCGACCGACCCAGAATGCATATCTATGCTTTGAGCCATTCCTTAATCAGGATCTACTCAGTTTGAGAGCACGTGGGTACAACGTTGATCGCATCCTCCGAGCAAAAGCGGCAGAAGCTAGGATCGCAGAAGAAGAGAGACGAAAGGCTTTAGACGCAGAGCAAGCTCGAATTCGAGAACGCGAGCGGGAATTCGCAAGACAAAATCAAGCTCCCTCTGCTAATGCGGCAGTTACCGCACGAGAACAAAACAGAACCCCGCCTCCACGTATGCCTGGTGGGTTCCATTCTCCCGACGATGAAGAAGACGTGCCGCCCTTCCTGGCCTCGCCACCTTCACCGCCCTCGCCGCCCCAGGTTCCGCAGACTAAAAAGGGAAGAAGCCTTTTGACCAATCTTTCGAAGAGGTTTGGCTTTGATTACAACGACGATGCCGATGAGAAATTAAAGAGTTTCATGGACTCAACCCCTAATCCTGGACTGCTCCCACCTACCGAACCGTCATCCTCCGGTTCGAAGCGTGGCAACAACGAGCAAGATGGGAAAGTTACCAATCCAGCAGTAGTGCACCAGAACTTGTTGAATGCTATCAAGTCAACACGGGCCTATGACTCGTCGTCATTATACTCCCCACCGACGACTCGAGAAGTCAAGGAACAAGCTACCTACTGTGATGATACAGCAGCTAAAGATCTCACTCTGCTAGCAGATGCTTCCAATGGAATGCGTGTATTTGTATCTGCCAATGTACCTCATCTCCAGACTGGGACATTCCTGTCCTCGAATCACACTGCGATCAACTCTTTCGCCGCCCTTCTCAAAGATGTCGGCGATGTATATCAGATCCCTAGAAACGTTCTACATATCTTTTACGACGAGGGCGGTAGTACGATTGCCTTCAACCGCGACGGTAGCATATTCTGCAACTTGCGCTTTTACATCCAATTGCACTCGAACCAGAGGAGTGGCGAGGACAGGGCTTCGGCTGCTGTCTGGTGGTGGGTCGTGCTGGCTCATGAGCTTGCACATAATATTATTCAAGCGCATAATGCGGATCATAGCTATTACACGTGAGACTCCCGTAGTTCTTTTCACCGAAGGGTAGATTATATGTTTCTTATAACTAATGCAATAATTATAGGGAGTCGTTCATCCAGCAATACTTCCCGAAAATGATGCTGAAAGCTACATTGCTTGCCAGCGACGACGCTCCATTCCCGCCTGGTTTGCAGGCACCATTGATCCCAGAGAGACGCAGCACTAGGGCCTCAACACAATTAGATGCCCCGCCACCGTATCGAGAGCACTGAAGAGAGCAAGACGGGCAATGATTATACCACTGACTAAGGTGGAGAATGATGCGGTTGCCCTTCACTTACACCCTCCCGGAGAGCCTAGTTACGCTTGACTTTCCTCGTCGAGGAATTTGACGTATTGATAATAGGAAAGGGAACTAATAGATTGTGAGGTTTGACATACGCTACTGTAAATGATAGACTACGCAGAGGGCAGACTTGATTTCTAGCATTAGAGCTTGGGCAACTTAATAGACTCGCGAATTTTCTTCCTCTTTCTTCAACGTCTAACACGAGTACAGTGACCTAGGACACGAATCGTTAGATTTGTCCTTCTTCGTGCCCACGGCGATTTCCTCAATGAACTTTGCAGTGGTGGATTGCAGATGTATGTCTTGCAACATCATTTAGATTTATAAGTGTGGAAAATCAACCACGAATTGTTTAGTATCGAATTTATTATATACAACGTAGACCTCCTATATATAAGTAGTATAGCAGCTGTTGATCCCGGCCCTACAACGCATACAAGATATCCCCAGTGCCGTCTAAAATCATTCGGTAACCCATCCCTTGCCTGGGACTTTCTTCTGCGTCACCTTCTTCACAGGCAGCGGCCAACCCTGGCCGCCTGTGCCCTCGGCTCTAAGGTAGGGGACGACCCAACACTCTCGCGTCGAGGCACCAGCCGCAGCCTGCACCTCCTTAATGGG
>JAPUUL010000578.1:0-16460 GCA_029590625.1 Lasiodiplodia mahajangana
CTTAAAACAAAAGTGCAACAAAGGCATTTTTATAGCTAGTAGGTTTAATTAAAAACGTTGATTAAAAGGTTATTACTACGCAAACAAAAGAATGCAGGTTTAATACTAAAAAAAAAAGCTATTTTTAATGTTTTGGCTGCTATTATGTATACAAATAAGGTTAAAGATTTATAAACCTAATAAAAGGAAAAAAAAAGCGTTAAAAGTATTATTAATAATTGCGGCTTAATTAAAAGCCTAGCAGGTTARTTARTTAATAATAAACATTTAATTATACTGCATTATATAAAACATAAATTACTAAATAACTATAAATAAGCTAAAGCTTAAAACAAAAACCTTTAATTATATAAATAATTATTATTAAAAAAAAACAAAAACTAAATATATAATTAGCTTATTTAAAACTATTTTAATTTTATACTTTTTTATAATTTTATTTTTAAACCTTAAAATTAAGGTTTTTTTTACTTTTATTCCTTAGTTAAAACAAAATTTTCCGGCTATATTATTAAGTTTACTTTTATTACTCTTAACCCTTGGATTACCGTTAACTAATCATCTAAACTTCAAGCAAATTAAATAGTCCCATTTTGCCTGCTCATCATCCGACTTAGTATACAATCCTGTTTCAATGAGTATCCTATATATGCTCCTTGCTTCCCTCTGCAGTTTCTGGGCCTTCTCGGCGTTACCTGCTGCGGCATATGCCTCCGCAAGCCTGTGGATAACTCTTGCGTATTCTCCCTTGTCTGTTTTTTCCTGCTCTCCAATTTGACAGATTATCCGGGCTTGGTCAAGATGTTGGCTAGAGATCGGTGCAAGGTTCCAGGTTAGCCATGTCCGTTTAGCGTCATCGTTGAACGGGGTCTTTAGATGATGGGAAAGCAAACGTTGGGCACCTACATTGCTTCCAACGGCAGCTGCTGCTTGATTTTGATGCTGCCCATGTAGTAAAGGGCTGCTGCTACCCATGGGGTTGTAGCACCCGCCATTTCGGCGATATCGTGGGCTTTCTTCGCGTGGGTGTAGGCAACGCCCCAGTTACCAACCCGGCATTCGAAGTCTGCGTACATTCGATATGCTCTGTCATGTCACCATCAGCATTGCGCTAGAAACGAGACGAGGAAAACAGCAGGCGTTCTGTCTCACATGGTTAGATACCGAGAGCACGGGCCAAACTCTGCAATGGCGTATTGAGCAGCCTGTTCCACGTGTGTTCGGGCTTCGTCACATCGCCCTAGAGCCCTCAACGCAAACGCGATATTGAAGTGCCTCAAATGCAACACTTTTTTGTGATCTTCCGGATTGTTCGCCAAGTCGATTTTAAGGCTGCGTTTCAGCATTTCGTAGGCCTTTTCTAGGTCACGACCACACCCCACCATGGATAGGGCAGAGTTGCTGAGAGCATTTGCGATCTCTGAGTGACTAGGTTCTAGGCTCGACTCACGTATACGAAGAACAATGTCATTGTAATCCAACGCCCGTTTATCCTGCCCTCGCTCACAGTATACGTGGCCCATGTTGACACAGAGGTTGGTGTAGGGGATTGATTTTTCCCCTTGAGCGTGATGGAAGCCATGATCCAGGAGCCGCGTACCGGCATTGTAGCGTCCAATCTCGAGTAGGTACCTAATGCGATCATGCTGGTTAGGCAAGCCGCATAATTCATGGGTTTTCTATGACAGGAACAATGTTGTGAGGGAAATTGGCTGAAACTCATACCTTGATGCATCCGCTACCAAGTAGATGAATTCTTCACTGTAGGCAATTGCTTTCTTCTCTGACAGTTCTCTGTATCGGAAGGCCACAGCCTCAACGTGCTCTACAAGGCTTTCGCATAACTTCCAGTCATTGAACATTGTGAAGCCTTTATGCTGCCTCGGGAATCTCTCTCGGATTGCCATGACTGCATCCGTCCATCGCTTTACTTGGTCCTCCAAACCAATATAGTTTCGAAACTCACCTTGCACTAAGCGATGAACGGAGAACATTGTGCCAGCGCTGTTTGTGCTGCACAGGGCAAGACCCCGAAGGCCGACCGTGATTTCATCTGAGCTATAGTAGGGTAGTAAGTGACGTGCTTCAGGGAAGTGAGGCTCTCTAGCTCGTAATGTTCCGACTTACTCATACTGGTCACCGCCGAATGCCTTGGCTCTCAGCAAATGAGAAGGTATATTGTTCGGCCCGCACATGGCCAAGATCCCGAACACATGGCTTTCATCTGGCTGCAGCTCACTGAAAGGTATAGCCCACAAGGATTCGAGATCATCATCCCTTCCGTAGTATTGGTTCGGTAAACCTTGTAGTATTCGCCGCGGCTTGCGATGAAGCGATCGAGGATTGTCTTTGTACATTTGAACGAATTCTCGCAGCCCCTTCTTGCGGGCTTTGATGTTTCTTGCCATGACGTTCAGTGTAAGAGCGTGACCTCCTAGCAAAGAGGATAGTTCGTTCGACAAGTCTTTATCCTGAGAGGAATTTGTAGGGAACCCTAACTCGCGAAGTAGCAGTTCTCCCCCTTCGGAGATGCTGAATGGGAGAATTTCCAGGTTCTCGTGCGCGGTCGAAGCTGCGGTGAGCTCGCTCCGACAAGTGACAATGATGCTCCCCGGGCCATCGGAGGGGCTTAGTCTATTGAGAACACTTTGGTCCTCAACATTGTCAAATATCAGAAGCCATGGAACCTCTGTCAAACCTGAGTTAGTTGAAACAACATTGAAACAAGTGTGATAAGCTGTCTTACTGGTTTCCTGTAGCCATTTGATCACCAGCAGACGATTCGTGTCGTGTCCCTTTGATGTTGTGGCTCCGGGCAACTCCAGAACATGAGCAATTTCCGTAAAAGACTTCATATACTCAGACTCATGCTCTGTCTCGATCCAGAAAATTGCTTTTACCCCTTTGGCTCTCTGGCGATAAGCATATTCTAGCGCAATTTGCGTCTTGCCAATCCCCGCAGTCGCCCATAACGCTACCGAAGGTATGCTTCTGGCTCCTGCTTTTCGTATAAGCCGTTCCCCAATAGCTGCGAGGACACCTTCGCGTCCGTGAAACACATCATTGGCCTGAAAGGGGACATAGAAACAAGGCAACTGGGCCTCAGTCGGCTCCTGGGACGTGATGCTAGCGCTTGCCCCTTGGTCTCCTGGCAAAAGCGTGATAGCCTCCTCCCTTTGGACCTGCTGACTGGAAACGAGTTGTTTTGCTGTAATTTTCTCCCTTGTCATATGGATCCTGTGGGAAATATACTGTGACGTCTGCTCGAATTGCGTTTTGCAGGAATTCAGTTGCTGTATGAATTCTGAAGAGTTATCAGTTGGGTCTGTCAGAAGCAGTGGGCCAAACGGACACTCACGATGCTTCCCTTTTCGCACGTACTTCAAGGTCTTGATAGTGAATACAGCAAGCTTCTGGACTTCTTCCATAACCTCAAAGACGATGAGCCCAAGGCCCGCATCTTCAGCGATATGATCTTGATACACCTCGAAGACTTGTAGGTTATTTCCAATGTCGGACCACATTTGAGTAATCGTGGACAAGACATCTTCTGAACGGGCAGCAAGCTTTCACGACATGTTCGTTAGCCCAAACCTAGCAAATCCCCCTACAACAGACATACACTCCCTCGCCACCTCTCTTCCGTTTTTCTTACAAAATCGAGGAAAGGAAAAAAAGACATACCTGAAGCATAAGGGTCACCAAACCCCAGATACAAACCGTGTCAGTGGAAGAGAAATCAAGTGCAATAAGTGCTCCAAGGAAAAAGATCTGAATATGGTCAATGTGTGGTTTTAGCTGTCGTAGAAGCCGTGGGACGCTGGCCTCTTTAGCGTTCCAAATTAGCGTGTCGACCTCCTTTAGAAGTTGATCATGAGTCTCAAAGCGCCGGATGAATGCAAAGTCCTCGTCGCCGAGCTCCTTCTCGCATGCGCTGAGGGCATCCTGCCACCTCTGCTGCCTGGAGTCTCACTATTAGCTCTATAGCGCCCGCGTGCATTCTTCCCATTCGCCCTGATTGACTTACATCTCAAATCCACTGGAAGTAGATCGACTGTCTTGCCTTGGTTGGGTACCTACCGTAGAGTACTGTGCCCCGTAGATTGATTGAGCCATGGTGCTAGTCCGTATCAATAGCTCGCAACAAGCTGTCTTCTTGGTGCCCACACCGCTTCTAAGGTCAGCTGGTATTGAGGAGCGTTTGAAGTGTCCCGAAGAATTCCAAAAAGGACCGCACGCATGCTGGCCTGGCGGCGGGTATTAATTGGTATGATTCACGTGGCGCACCGAGAAACTGAGCCAAGTGCTATGTATTGATTACGATTCTGGCCAGATATTTGCACTTTCCTACGTACTGAGTACATAACATCATGACCGTGATGTATCGATACTTGTGGCCTTGTACCAGGCATTCGCATGCGGATAGACGTATCCTACCGGACAGGTTCATGCAACCTTCCAAATTCGTCCTTGACCTCGACCAATAGTCTTCATTGACGAGGTATTGATGCATGTAGTCATCTCATGAAATAGAGATAACGAAAGCTGGGGGTTCTACCTCAAGGCCCCGGTTCTGTCCGAGTGTCTGTCCGAGAGCTGCAGCCACAAATTAGCGATATCCTGGTCGGGGAATGACGGGACTCGCCATCATATCGTTAATAGTCGAAGTAGACACTCCTACACTTGTTGCCTCAGCATTCGCCGATGAAGCATAAGCAGAAAGCATGCCTCAGAGCCCGGGTTCCCTCTCAGTTTGTCTGTACCATGTCGACAACGAGGAAGCGTTCAAGGGCGAGAAGGCATTCGAATTATATGTTCCAATTAACCCGAACCTACCCAAATCCAATATCTCTTTCAAGGCTTTCTCTGGCATTCCCGTTCGACAGGTCCGACATCGTGGCCTGTCTCATTTCTCACTCGATGCGAACGGGTTTCAATATCTTCAGCATGTGTTCAACGATGGCTTGAGTATGGAACAGATTCAGGCCCCGGATGGTGAGCATTGGGTGCAGCAGTACCTCCTAAGTCTCCATCCCATCCTCATGGCACAGTTGAAGGCCAAACAAATTATTCTATATGATTATAGAGTGAGAGAGCTCGATTCGGATTATGCCGTAAGTTTTATTGATAGAGTTATGTTTCAAGGTTCGAAGTACGGCAAGCGTTCAGAGCTTTCCTCGGCTTGCCACGAGGCAACTAGAACTTCCTCCCGCAAGATGGGTTCACGCCGGTATGTGGTTTTCAATAGCTATCCTTCATAGGTAACCATTTAACTCACGTTCTGCAGATGAGTCCGCTCAAGGTGGCCGCCAGACTATACGGGAACATCTAGTTGATCAAGAACATACCGAGTTTGGCAACGCTGAAGGTCGTTTTCGGATTATGAAGTGACTCTCCCACCCGAAAATAATATCGGGCTCTGTTAACACTAGCTAAACGCACAGCATTTGGCGACCTTTGGTTCCAATCATAAAAGAGCGACCATTAGCACTTTGCGATTGGAGTACCGTGGTTTCCGACGATTGGGAGCTGTGCGACCAGATTCATCATGATCGGGTGGACGAAGCTATGTATCTGAAGCGCCGAGGCCATCATGAATGGTGGTGGCTATCTGATCAGACGTGTGACGAGCTTGCCATGTTTGTGGTATGGGACTCTGACAAGTTCGCCAAAGGCGTGCAAGGTAGGTGATAAGAAATTGTTCATCCGCTTGGGACACAAGCTTACTCGCGAATCCTGCGTCGTTGTAGCAAGTACCCCCCATGCTGCCTTCGAATTGCCTGGTACAAGTGGCGAGCACGGGCGACAGAGCATTGAGGTTCGTGCTATCGTTTGGACTGAGTCGTGAGCACAAGACCACGTGGCGACGGACCAGGTATCTTGGTCAGTCAGTATGCATCAGGTACAGGTTATTCTCACATTGCACGGGTCGAATGGCTTAGTAGAAGAGCTTGGTGAGATCAGGGAGTTTCGATATCGTGTACTTAAAGCAGGTAATTTCGCCCAATTGTTTTTTATGCACCATTTCCTAGAGTCTTAGAGAACTACAGGCCGTGATTCCTTATTGGACCCTCTACAAGGACCTCCCACCGGGACCCCTACCGGGACCCCCTACCAGGACACCCCTACTACATAAGACCCCTTATTAGTACCCCTACTCTCACAATTCCTCTTCCAATCACTCTACTCGCGGCAGCTACTTAGTATTATACTACACTTGAGATCGTTCTAAGGATTTTTCGGCTACAATTCGTCGCGCAAAAGACTCGTGAATTTAGTTGACTTATCTGATCAGTTAATTGACTCATCAAGCAAGAGATCTCGTCAAGTCAGTCAAACAAGCAAAAAATGGCCTCAAGTCAGCTAAATCAAAATAAAGGCGTGTATTCTGGCTTGTTTTGACTGGTGTGGTCGCTGACTACAGGTACTGAAGGCAGAGATTGTGCGTTCAGTTCAAGAACAGGGTTAGGATCATTAGGGACCTCTAAAGATCATATATACCCAAGAGAAGGTGCATTTCAGAACGAGCCCTCATCGCGACGAGGTTGGCGTATCTACTTCCGTCGCAACGTCGAACAGTAATATTCCTCGTCTAAGCAGGTGTAAATTGAGCTTCAAGTGCGAAGTAGATATTAGTCATGATACGGGCACGCACGTTCAAGTGATGCACTGTAGTTGCTTATCAGGTAACAGAAGCCATAGAGACGAGTGATCAGCCCCAAGGACAGTGTGGAACGAGTGTTTACATTGTCAAACAGGGGCAAGCACTACACGCCTCCCCGTGCAAGTAGCAGAGTCGTGAAATGTTTGTCACTAAGTAGAAGATATTGGCTATTGTTCAATTTCCGCAGCTAGGTCCTATGCCTGCTTAAGGAGCCTCGGGAATGTTCAACCCCCAAGGTTCTTTCCATCGACACGGTTCTGGATCATTCTGATGTTGTCATCCTTCCCAAACGTCGTGACGACACATGCGCTTGGCTCCTTGAGGAACTTTCGCCAGGGCTGGGCTCGTGTATCACCGAGATTGTTTTGAGCTTCTCCGGCTAGAGGCTGCGTGCTAGGCTCGTTGTTCTATGCGAAGAAGTCCAAAAAATTAGTCAAGGTAACCATGAGATACGAGTCGATGAAGGGGTAAGAGAGGGTGAGGCTTATCAAGGGAAGCTTACCTGAGCTCGGTCTACCATTGGTTGCCCTTGGTCCATGATGACTCAGGTTCAGGCGACTCGAAGGATGGGGCAAGGTAGATTGCTGTAGTGTGTGCAATATGAATGGTGTGCGAAACAGGCCTATGGGCTTTAGCAAAAGAGAGGATCTCGGCATGGGAATGCGAGGGGAAGGGAAGACTATAAGCACACGAAATGAAGGGCAACAGTTTGAGGCTCTAGTCTACTATGTACTTGTTTTTTGCCATCCCAGCCAATCTAGTGCCTCTAGCCATCGCACTGTGCCATGTGATTCATACTACCCAATCGGGACAAGGGATTCCATGTGTCGGATAAGAGCTGGGGGTGAGGTGGTAGGAGCCTGTTATATTATCACCTGATCGTTTCCCCGACATATTGCATCTCAGATTCTAGGCTACAGATGCCGGATTAGGTAAGAGGCCGAAGAGTCGTAGATACCAGCCGGGCCATGCTCCCACCTACCTGACACTGTTGGGTATTGTATCTTCCTCTCCAAAGGCACTACCCAATATGTCCTCTCTGGCTAGTCTGTGGGCAAGCCCAACTTATGGCAAGATTGTTGCGACGCTGAACTACCTCAAGAGGCTGTCGCAGTACCAATCAGATAAGCCTTACATCTTGGCTCTTGACATCAGCATCGAGGACGAAGCAGCAAGATCAAATCTTATTTTTGAAGACGTCGAGGTGTCAGTTGCTAACCTTCGGCCTGAACAACATTCTATATCCATTGAGGAGCACGGTTTTGAACTGTTCGAAATTACTCCTGCGTACATAGACAAGTATTTTAATCAGCTCGATCCCATTTCCAACTGCGAAGGTGTCCAGAAGCTACTATCAAAGCGTCTAAACGCAGAAAAGGTCGTGGTCTACGACCATGCGGTCAGTGTGCAATAGCCGACGTGATTGAAGCTGGCCAAGTTCTCAGTGGTTGACAAGGCCCAGTTTCGTGAAGAGGAGAGCCGAAGCGAAGAAGAGGCCTATTCTTTTCTTCATCGCCCGAAGCATTCAATCATTGTCAAGAACCCCCACTGTGGTAGGCTTCACCCAGCGTTCAACTCAGTGTCACGAAATTGACTGATACGGCGTGTTAGATCAAACCCCAAAGGGGGCTTATCAGCGGTTGAATACACATCTCACTGAGTCGGAGAAAAACCAGTATCTGAATGGAAATTGGAGAGTCAGAATTATCAAGAACGTATAACCGAGTCTTTCGCCCGTCAAGGAAGTTTGCTAACAGTGTGAAATCTTACAGTTTTTGGAAGCCAATCCGTAGACCTGTCACAAGCGCACCGCTCCTTCTTTGTGATCCCAGCTCTCTTAGCCCAGGAGACCTGATTGCGTGCGACGTTATTTCAAGCTCGTATCACGGAGAGTCTAGCTTCGCTCACTACTCTCCAGCACATCGCTGGTTCTGGTTCAGTGATCAGCAAGTCCAAGAAGCTCTCATATTCGTAAGCTTTGATACCCACCCAAAGGCTGAGAGCACTGGTAAGTAGTTGTTGTCAATTATTGAAAGATACTGTTTGGGTTGACGACATCTCAGCATGCCTTCATTCTTCCTGCACTCTTGGAGCTGATAAATTCTCCCCCGACCTGCGTCGGGCCAGCATGGAGGCAAGAGCAATCGTCGTCAACCGGCTAAGATGATGTCAGGCTTTCCATCAGATGCTAGAGATAGCATGACTCAGAAGTAGGATACTTGCTGTTGTACCCTTGAGATCCGAGAGACTTGTTAACTACTGGCCTGGTTTTCCAATCCTAATACTCCTTCTACTAAATATCCGGACTTGTATAACTGTGCACAATAAGATATACCCAAGTACTCAATGCAAGTAGAAATACTCGGTATTTTCCTTACTCCTTGCTTCTGAAAGCAGAGATGACCTAGAAAACCGTCACAGATACTCTTTCCTGTGCTTCACATGCGCAACTGATACTATTAGAGTGATACGATGTCAAGCTTGTGTGGCTTACTCATGATCTACTGAACCTAGATTATGAGGAAATTTGGATCTTCTATGGCGTTAGCATTTGTTTCCAGATAAGGCAGTAGTTAAAGATTTCGTGTGTTGTGCTTTGTTTTACAGGGTCCATGGTGTAGTCTGCTAAGGGGAACGCTGCAGACCCCGCATGGTGTGTCCTTAATAAGGCTAGAGTTGAGGTAATAATACATATAAAGGCATGAGGTGCTTACTAACGTCAGTACAGGACTTGGATTAATTCNTTGAAAGCAACGAGTGGACTAGGTAATCGCAGGATGAGATGGAATGGTATAAATGGCTGCCTGAGGAGGAACGTGAGGCCTTAAGACCAACATCGCGCGTAGTATGTTGATGCGCTCCTAACCTTGGCATCGCGAGACATTGCTATCCACTACGGGCAATTAATACATTTCCATACCTCGCTGGTCCTTTTGCTTTATGAATAAGTACTTTGTAGCGCTAAGCAAGTTGTTACTAAAATAGAAAGCTTTACCGCTGATAGTAAAGCTGCTATTTTGATACTTTGAAAATCTAAACGTACCGTTTGAATTTTAATCCTTGCAAGTGGAAATATGTGGCTTAAGCTACTATATAGTTCGCACGGTAACATACCCCGTACCTTTGCTGCCTCTGCACGTATTTATTAAGTTTTTAAGCTTTATTATTTACCCTTATAACTTTAACTGTTTGCTTTATTTCGGTATTATATAAGCTTTCGTACTTATATTTACATATATTAGCTGTTAGTAACCATAGTTCCTATTGCCCTATTGCAGTACGTAAGCTACACAGTAAATTTTAATGCTAATATAGTGCAAATACGTTATAGTTAATGCTTCAAATAAACTCTAACCAATCAGATCGTTGCAGAGTCCGTCTAGACCAATAGGAAAGCCGACCACTTTTATAGAGTTTTAGCTCACACTTAATTGTTGCCACATAATGCAGCTACACACAAGCATTGCACAGCCGTATTTCTTCCCGCGTCGTACGCATAGCATTACTCAACTAGTCCTGGAGGTGGTTTGCGTTTGGGGAATGTAGCCTCCCACGCACTCATCATCCTAACAAGTAACGCATCCTGATTCTTACCTGCGAGGGCTGCAAGTCCCAATGGTCTGCCGTTAAAATTCAGGTATGTTAGGGGCATTCCCGCTATGGGATAACCTAGGGTTGGTCAGCCAGAAGTCACAACTCCGCAACTTTGTCAGGCAAGGGGTAGAAAAATACAGCCTACCACTTGCAGCAGCCAGCGAAGTAATGAAACTATCAGCTGGCCCGATGATCACATCGACATCGTACTCTTTTAGAATATAATCGATGCCCTCATCACGTGATATTCTCCGAAGGTATGCCAGCCTATCCTCATAATCCTCAGAACTCAGCTGCCCTTCTTGAGTCTGAAGGAAGAAATCCTGATTATCATGCCCTGTTAATGTTAGGAAAGCGAAGTACAGGCCATTTGCAGGGACGACCAACATGCTGGGAGCTCTTCATTTTCATGCAGTTTGTTGAACTCGATGATCTCTTCAAGACTTCTAACCTTACTCTGCTCGAGATAGTTTGTAAGATAGTCGTTCAAGAGTCGTTTCATATCAGCTTCTGTGAGATATTAGTCGATTGGACCTACATTGAACGAAAAGGTGGATGCGAGTTACTAACTGACGACAGTAATCTCAGCGTTCTCGCCTTTGTAGTCAAAGGCGTCGATTGTTGTGAGAGGTACATTTTCAACGAACTTTTTGGCCTTAGACTTGATCGTAGCGTATGCTGCGGCTATCTCTGAGTGCTAAGGGTAATGTCAGACTAATCACAACTCTTCCACTTCCGAGATCCACTTACAATCTGCTCTTCTGCTTCAGCAATTGGCTTGATGAATGAGTCTGGGAATTTCCATAGATGAGTATCAAGTGTTGCGACAGACAGTTCTTCCCAAGAGCCATTTAAGTGAGAGACGAATGGGCTTTCAGGTTTTGAAATGACATCCAGCAGTGCTGCTAGATCATAGACAGATTTGGCCATTGGACCTGCGCTGTCAACAACGAGAGACGCGGGTATGACGCCGTCCTGAGGAACGAGGCCAATTGTTGGTTTGATTGTATACAGCGCGGCTCTTCCAGCAGGACAAATTAGGGATCCGTCGCTCTCAGTGCCAATAGCAACTGGGGAGAAGCCAGCTGATACTGCGACAGCCGACCCAGATGAGGAGCCAGAAGGGTTCTGTACGGGTGTCAGTAAGGAGGGCTCGGCGTACTTCAACGCTCTGCTTACGCTGTGGCCATCTTTGCCATCGTCGTATTGAACTCCGCCCCGAACATAGGCAGATTGAACTTGACCACCGACCCCCGACCACCCGCTAACGAGCATTACACCGCTGCGATATATCAGTATTCGCCCAAGTCATATGTGTTATCCTACATCATCTCCTTACCGCCAGTTTGCAAATTCCTGGTGTATGGTTAGTTTACCAATTGAAGGCCCTATGTAGCGACAAGACAGTGAACACACTTACGCTCAGGTTAGTCTTGCCAAGGATGATAGCACCGCTCTCAATCAACTATGACAAACGTCAGAACCCAGCCACGCGAAACTCGGTCGTGAATTGAGTACTTGCCATGTCTATGATAGCAGCGTTCTTACGGGGCTTGGAATTAACAAGAGCAAGACTTCCACATGTTGTTCCCAATCCCAGTGATGGATGCGTGGCAATATTATCCTAGAGCATGGTCAACAAAGAGTTTTGCGCCACGCGGACCCGGTGTTCAGCTGACCTTGATCAAGACGGGAATGCCATGCAATGGGCTCCTGATTTTACCCGCTCGACGTTCTTGGTCGAGTTCCTCCGCGCGGCCAAGCAAGAGCTCCTTGGGAGCAGTCTCGATCACAGCATGGAGGACGTCGTTGTGCTTGCGCACCTGAGAGAGGTACAGATCAATAAGATCTTCGCTTGTAATGCTGCCGTTGTCGAGCAAACTTTGCAGAGAGCGCACATCGGCAGTGAGCAGGTCTAGAGTGCTAGGCCTTGATGGCATGCTGCGATATGACCACAGCAAGACGTTCTTCAGGGAAGTGAGGGAGAAAAAAGTAGCAAGCGAGCCGAACATTAGCCCTGCTCCGATGAAGTGCCGTAAGTTACGCAACATGGGCGCCCGAGCGACCATGTATTGGGCTTAGACAAAAAATCAATGTGACAAATGCCGCTGATTGCCTCCTCAGTCAGCCAGAGGCAATCACTGTTGTTTGCTCTCAGCTGGAGAAACCTAGAGTTTGAAGGATTTGTGTCAGAGCAGAGCAAGTGTGAAGGTGGTGAGAATGAGATGCCCCTCTTGGCTCATAGGTTCAAGCTGCAGGACATGAAGGTGGTCACGTCTTACTGAGCGCTGCAATCGATAGCTACATGGGTGCGGGGATGTCAAGAGAAGTACCGTGACTTAAATGAGAGTCTAGAGGAGGGGAAGAAACGTCTTGGATAAATGACCGGTGAAGAATGGCAACGCAGCCCAATGCCACCTCAATCCATCAACTGACTGGTTGGCAATGAGCCGTGCAGAGGAATCAGGCAGCTGCAGGCATACAGTTTAAGATAACTGTGCGCCATTGCATGTGCTAGTGACTCAGCTCGGGTTTGGACATGGGTGAGCTACCTGGTCAGGTTTCAAACAGCATTCGCCTACATGTCCTGAGCTGCATGCATTGACTTGCCAGCGCGGCCACCAAGCCTAACAAGCCTTGTCGACTCTACATACCACGGCGCGTCCGCAGTAGCATAGGCCATGTGTTGTGTATGTTGGTCCCTAAGGATAGGGCCTCAACGCTCAATGTTGTTGATAACACAGCGTTGCAGGTTTTATTTGTACAATTCCTCGTTTTTGGGTCCAACTTTTGTCCCAATCACTTGCTTGCAATTGATTACACTCATTGGGGGTCGCACATCATGCAAAACTCTACCCATCGGCGTTCTGATGGCAACACTCACACATCGTGGAGGGCTTTGGTTCGCCAAATCGCGGGACAGCCATTCCCTAACGAAAGCACGGTTGCGACAGTTTTCGAAACCCGCCTACGCAAGATCCTGTGCTCCGAGGTTGTTGCTTACTTGTCTCAAACCCTGTTACCAACCTTCCATGGCAACAGCGACAATGTGACGAGGATTGTTCATCTCATGTCTTTGATGGTTGATCTCCTCCGTGGCCGTCCCAACATTCATGTCTCCACGGCAATAGTCACACTGGTCCAACAGGGGGCATTAGGGGCAGCCGAAGCTGAAGATGCCCGGTTGATGAATTCGCAAAAGAAGCTCCTTTTCATTGTTGTCGGTTGGATCACCAACATATACATACCCGACACTGCCGTTATAGACCAGCCATACAAGGTAGATACAGAGGGCGCTACCTGTTTCGACATGGCCGAAGTCGAACCAGACGTTGATAACCGACCGATCCTTGAGATCGTGCGAGGCTTGGGAGACGTCTTACCGGTTCGAGACAATGTTGGCGATGCCGACATAGGTGAATCAAAAATTCTACATGTTGCGAGCCTCAACATTGCCACGCTTACTCGGGTTGGCCAGGTACGAATAGACTGGACCAGCAGCATAAGCAGTCATCTCGACTTCGATACTGCATGCCTAAGTCCCGAGACTGGGATAATGCAGCCAGTCCTCAAGCTCTTCCGGTACCCTAGCTTATGTTATCAACATCTTACAGAGTCATCAGTGCTCAATAGGTATCATTCCCAATTGCGCCAATCTTTGTCTATAACTGTAGACTAATGTCTTCATCACAGCCTTCTTCACGACTGGTACGACGAGCACACCAAACCGGCAAAGTTTTCGACCAAAGCACTAATGCAAGAAATACTTTTATCATATAAGCTTTTGGTACAATTCGATAATAAAGCCAAAAGTGTGTATCGTCAGATTACAGCCGACCTTGCGAAGCTCGAAGATTTCGATCCCGAACTCGACATCTGCGCTCTAGGGGTTTCGAGACATAGCCGACAATACCAGTATTACTGGGGTCGCCGTCAATTCACTCGCGAAACGTTCAACGCTAGTTCAGACTTTCCGATCTTCTCGTGTCGTTTGCGAAAACTTGAACAATTCATTGACAGTATTCAACCCAATAAGATATCATCACTGTGGAAAGATCGACGGGACATCTTGCGTTGGTATACATTCTGGGCCGTGTTTGCACTTGGTACAGCCAACCTTGTTATAGCACTAGTCCAGACTCTGTTATCTGCCGAACAAGTTAGGCTCGCCCAGCTAAGCGGAAGCAGGTAGCTCCGATAGCCAAAGAAAATTGTATACTCGATGGTGACTCTCTAGACCACCAACTTTAAGCTCGCCAATGGAACCGTGTAATGTCCTCCTAATGAATTTAATGATTGAAAGAGATTGCTGAACGTAGGTACGCCTTGATACACGCATTGCGTAACATACATATGAAAACTCATGCTTCGTCATGGTTCTTCTGGAGTGCGATGATCCTGACTTCAATGCTCGTCCGGCGCTCTTCAGGCCGTAACTGCGACGAGCTAAGCTGAAAAGCGGCATGAATTGTATGTGCTAAGCCTAGTATTAGAGGTTACGGGCACAGAACGCACTCTGTTCAACTTAGAAAACGCACCATTGCAACCCTGTGATGCTGAATCCCAGCTTTCGAAGAAGCTGACTTCATCTCGCGTCTGTCGAGAGAGCCAATACCAAGACTGTGACTTGCTTTGCTTCAGAAATAGACCCTCACCGTCCCCAGTACCGTCAACACGATCGTAGGGCACGAAGTCATCATTTTCGATAGACCCGCGCTTGCAAAAGGCAAGCGGACAATCAAGAATTTGTGGGACCAATGGTCGCCAACAGCTGCGGACACGTGAGTTCGTATATTCTTGTTACGATAAATTCTTGGCCAATCCAAAAAAAAACTCACGTAACCATGCGTGCTCTCCATTTCCCGCCGGACACTTTGAGATATTCTTCTTCTTTTAGGTATGCCTTGAGTGTCAGCCAGCCTCCGCGAGGCGAAAGATCTTTTAGGGTATCAGCTTTCAAGCATGCGCCAATCGCTCTCATCAATAGCATGGACACATACCACCATGTGCTTTATATGCTGGACGTGTGAACTCGTGACGATTTGCGGTGTCTTCTTCAATCCCGTCTACGCTGTCAGTTGGTGAAAATCGCCGTATCTAGTGTCCATCAGGTGAAATCTTCTGTGGAAGCATTTATAGAGGGGGAAGAACGAACTCTCCAATCAAACACGATGGCGTCATCTGCGCGTGTACGCTGTTGGGCCAACAGTCGCATTCTGTCTAGGTACAGCAGCAAAATAGGAGAGAGTTTCGATTCAGAGGCTAGCAATGCTAGATCAATGTCCGGCACGGGATTTGTCAAAAATTCAAACCCGTCATTATCAAAATTGGCACTTTGGGGATATCCTCGCACATCGACCACAGGTGTTAGTACGCTGGATGAGAAAGTGCAGTTTGTGATTGGAAAGTCGGGATGTTGAGGAAGGAGATATAAGTATGGTTTTTCCGACAGAAAACGGTTATCGTCTTGGAGGTAAGCTATGCGTGCATTGGTACTAGCAAGAGATTGAAATTGGGTTGACCCTTTGGATGTCATTCTGGTGTTTTACAAGATGCTTGGCGAAGGCGGAAGTCTGCGACATCTTTGGGGAGATGGGAGCTTTGAACAGAAAAGTGGTGGTCGGTCTAACAAGTAAGGTATTTATACATTATCTAGCCTGTCAGTTTCACATGGCTTAAACAGGTATACCCTTTAGAATTCAGACATACGGGTACATTGCATATGTTTTCCGGCTTGCGCCAAGCGAGGTACACCAAAACCATTCACAGATAACCAATCCCGTGGGGTCAACATGCCGCAGAGAAACACCACGTACAAGCATTTTATGCCATTGTTGCCTGCTGTCAAAGGCTGAATAATTACTTGAACAGGCAACAAGTTCGCTGGTGCCTAATGTCATATTGTAACAATAAAATCCATTATAAAACCATTATCTTAAGCTTGACAATGCAGAGTGGCACATCCGGCGGGTGGGCGAGAGTCTTGGCTGCCCGACGGGCCCGGGTCCAGGTGACAGGTGAGTAATCATCAAGCGGGCAAGCACTTCCTAGAAACATACATTGGACGGGTACTGGCACGGGTTGAAATGGACTGAGCCCTGGAAGTGGCGGTGGTGGCAAGTAGGGCCAAGCCCCACTCACCCATACTTATCCTAGCTAGGCCTGGCCAGCTTTTAATAAACTTAAACTATTATAATTTATA
>JAPUUL010000579.1:0-16446 GCA_029590625.1 Lasiodiplodia mahajangana
ACAGAGTGGCGCAATTACGCCTCCACCTGCTATGTTCCCGGAAATGGCAGTGCGCATGTTAGGGTTATCTGGCTTAATCTCTTGCAAAACAAAATCATGTTCGCACCGGCTGTGCTGGAGAGGGAAGCGGCATGACGGGCAACTGGCAGGATTAACACTCTTCTCCATCCACAACGCTAGGCAAGCATATCCAAAACAATGGCCACACGGGAGTACCGTAAACTCTTCGGTAGTCTCTCCATCAGCGGCCTCCGTAATGGCTAGGCGCTTGCTACAAATTTGACACTCAATGTCAAAAATAATATCCTCAAGTACACTGCCATCAGGTGAGAAAAGCGGCAACCAGTTTGGTGCGTAGTTGTCGGTTATCTTGTTACTAATCGACATTGTGTCTGAGATGATTTTGATCCAGATTGAAAAGGACAAAGAAGATGAAAGTATAATATGATTGTGATACGAGATAGATATGGGGGTGTCGGGGGTTTCGGGGTGTTGCGGTTCAGCTGCCGGTCTCAGACAAGTAACAATAGGGACAGTCAGAGAATTTAAATACTCGCCTTGGCTATCGATTGTGTGGAAACCAACACATTGTTCTATAACAGAGAAAAAGAGGAGCTGTCTAGTATTTCTAGGACTAACTAGATGTTTAGACAAAGGAATAGTGTTTCGTGAAATCCTTTGATCTTTGTTTGCTACGCCGTTGAAGTTTGGGGAATAATGTCACACACGTACTTAATCTACACACCTAAGGCACAACTACACAAGATTTCTGGCTTCACTATAGCCCCAAATCCTTCAGTTTATAATCAAATACCTATACGAGGTCTCAGGGGGGAACAGAAAACCATAGAAGGTAATTGGAAGCGAAATTGCAAGAAGAAAAAGCAGAATAGAATCCAAGCCAAGTTAAAGAGCCGGGTTTTAAATAAGCTATAGAATCCTACCTAGGCCAGAGTTCAAAGAATCACCACGCTCTTAACCCCGTATAGAGTGATTGTGAATTTAAACAAACCTCCAAGCCTTTGTTGCAAACAAGGAGATTCCTGCATAGTCTGGTGCCAATAAAACCGAGAATGACAACAGCAGCCAATTACGAGAATCCCGTAGAACTCACGGGACCACTTATTCTAGGGGTAACATACATTGAGGTACCTATAGTGAATTATCACTCGCCCACTCAGGTAAATCGAGAGGGCTATTATCTCCAGCATGACCCAGCTTCCATGAGCATTGTAATTATCCTTGTTTGTGCGTTCTCCGTAGCTTATGGCACCAGCTTAGCTTCGCCTGATCCGTCAATAATACGGCGTGGTGATGCCAATCCATATTCGCTATTTAACCTCCAAGGGATAGCATTCATAACTAGTGATAAGTTCGATTGATTCAGGCCCAAAACATTAAGGATGCATTCCTCATCAGCACTCCTTCAGTGGCCCCCTTTTCTTTCTTTATCCTATCACAGCAGGTTTATGTTCATCGCCGCGGCTACGCCCACGGATCCATCCGAGAGATTGATGTCTTCTAAGACCTGATTTCCATGCCTTGTGAATGGGTCCATGATTGCTAGGAGTACTCTCATCCATTAGTGGTCTGTCGCCAGATAGCCTGACCTCGATGTTCCCGGTAGATTTTGCGCGTTTAATTGTTGTTCTGTCTTGTGCCTTAATCCTGTTACTATCGTCGCCATCATGAAGTATATGGGCCTGCACACAATCCTCGTACATGCATTGTGACTCTGAAGCACCAGAGAGCTCAGGGTCACACGACTTAGGGCGCGGGGTGAATAGAGAATGCTTTGGCAATATAAATTGCGTAGTCGGCGGGCCTTTGACATGATACCGAGTTTCAGTCCAAGCGGTGGCCTGGTCCTCAGCCTGGAATCTATGAATCTCTTCAGCGATACGACTTGCCAACGGGTGCCTCACGCTGTCACTATTGGATTGCCGCGGTGACTTTTCCCCAGGCGAAGACCGGCGCTTCATTGTGTCAATTTGTTGGTCTAAAGCCTGCACTTCTCTGTAACCTCCCACGTTAGGAAGCAGTTCGAGCTCTGGATATTCTAGGAAATCTCGAGACTCTCGGATTCTCCGAATATCACGCTTATGGTCCGAAGCACGATCAACGGAGCTTGTGTGTGTGACCATTTTGTTCCAGCCGGACTTGAACACTTTGCTGACCTGACTTGATAGGGTTCGGGATGTCATAGTCGGCTCTCTCCCCCCTGCTTCAATCTCGGAATGTTTGGGGTTTCCGACGACTGCGAAATCTCGACTGTTCACCTTGTCTTTCTTGCCTGCTGATGCTGTCCTTTCCTCACGGGTATGTGACGGCCACCTTGCCCATGATTCCGGCGGAGTCCGAAACCTAGGAGGCTGCTGTTTAGTAACATTGATTTTTGACTCCATTCGACTTTGCCGTTGCTGATCTTCAGCCTGAAGCTGCCCTACCCATTCCTGGAGGACGCCAGCATGTATATCAACAGTGTTTCTCATTTTACCCTCATTCGACATTGCCATGCTATTTCTGTCTTCAGAGAGTGGAAAGGAGTTCTCGACTGGCGGTTCTCTTGCCTCACCAGGGCCGGGTATTTTAGTGATATTCAGGTCACAGTTATTCATACACACTGAACGTGCTTCCGAGTCATTTATCTTTGCTATCGGCATTGGCGCCCCGATTGGTTTTAAATTCAATCTTCCGTGATGGTGTTCGGCTTCCTGCGTTATCTCGCGCTGCTCTGCGACCATTTCTCCTAGGCGGATGTTAGATGCCATGTTGGATGGCAAATCGCGATCTCTGCTCGAGCCTAGGTCGTCTAGTTTCGTCTTATTATACTTTCGAAAGTCGGCCGAATGTATTCCGGCCCATTCATTGCTCCCGTTTAATTCTGTGTGCGATCTTGATGCTCTAGCTCTCTTTGGGAATACGAAGTATAATCTCGAAAGAATTGAATTTCTCCCGCTGTTTGGGCCCTTGGAACCTTCAAACTCCTCTCGAAACTTACTACGCACTGTCGCCGTGGGATGCCGACGTGCTGGTGTGAGGCCAAAACGTTTCTTAATCGACTTTAACTCTTCTTCTCGTTGCCTAAAACTTGCCGTTTCCGAGGCGTTTGCAGAAAACGCCTCGATGTTAGAAAATTGCGATAATTCTGGGTTGGACTTGGCATGAATAGATGGCGTTTTGTTTAAAGCTGTCTGATATGAGCTCATGTCTGAATTAACGCTAGTTGTCGTGTGGTATGGGCTGACCGATCCTTACATCACTATTAGCTCTAGTAGGGCGGACATGGGGGACTTATTGAGATCTAAACTTACCATAGATCGGGGAAAGATGTTGTGGGATCCTACGACCGACCAGAAGCTCTGCTAGACTGAGGCGTGAACTCCTTGGCGTGGCCTGCTGACTATTGGGCCTAGTGGTATATCGCGAGGAAGTGTACCTCGACGACACGTCCGGGGTTTGGTCTTCTGTAAGGGGTTCGTGTGGAGGAAAAGCATTTTCCATCCGATTCAAGACTTCATACAGAGCAATAGATTCATTACTTGGTGCCGTTATCGAAGCCTCTCGTTCATTAGAAATGTCCTTTGCTAGCTCCGGTCCCACTCCTTGAACGTGTTCCTGTGAAATCAAACCCCTCCTGGCAATCTGATCTTGGTGCATTGATAAATTGGGAACCATTTCAGTCTTCTGGGGGTTCTCGGTCTGCTCTTGGAGGCCATATTCGTAATTTTCTAGTGCCATTTCACTATTTGGACGACTTGAAAGAAGAGAGGCACAATGTAGGTCCTGACTCCGCAACCATACATCTAATGGCGAGTATCTGCCGTCACTTGCATCAGCTAAATCGCTGGAGATATCACTCTCCTTATAGTTCCTGTCAAGGGCTACGCCTTGGTCAAACTGCATTGTTTGGCTGGTATCAATTGTCTCGTCATGTATAGTAAGATTACTATAATTGGTAGTAGTATCCGCCTCCTGCGTATGGACAACGTCGCCTTCCTGCCTAGAAAACACATTTTCTTGCTCTGGTGACGGAGGGATAGAGACCTGCCTAGCCTCTACTAGTGGTTCAATGTAGCTTTCTATGTGAATTGCACTGTAGGATAAGCGCCACGAAGCAGTAGAGGGTGACTCGCGACCATTTCCTCCTAAAAGGTGAACTGGAGTAAGGTGTGGAGGTGATGGAGGTCGTATAATGGATTCCGCTTCATTGATGGATACATTACATTCTTGGTATGAGCCGTCGGTAGATCTCTTGACGGATTCCGAACAAGTAGTCCGTTGTTGTTGGTATGCCCCTTGAGGTCTGTCGATGACCGGCGTTTGGGAGGGTGACGTTTCTAATAACATGCCGACCTCGTTTTCGGCTCCTTGTTCGTCAGCACCAGAAACGGTGAACTCAATTGTGTCTCTGGGTCCACCTCCCGGGAGCTCGGGCTCCTTGCAGTTATCAATGCTATGCCGCTTGGGCTGTGCGAGCCCGAGATCGCCGTTGTCGTTTTCTTCTTCTTCTTCCTCACTCTTCAGCTCCTCTTGGATCCTTTTGTGCATTAGACGCTTGAGCTCTGCACGTCGAGCAAGCTCTTCCTCACTAGTCCCAGCGGACGGTCGGGAGCCGGCCTTGGTCTCGACTCGGTGGGATATACGGCGGATCAGCCTTGTCCTGAATGACCCTAAAGTGCCTGTGTTTGACCCATGCGTATCCCTTTCCGGGCCGTCCTCGTCGGAGTCTTCTGCATCGACGGCCTCCGGATCCACGATGTTGTGATACGCAGGAATGACAACTTGTGAAGGGCCCCGAGAGGCTAACAGGGAAGAGAGATACATATTGGTGTCAGACCGTGACAGCGTCTTGGACAACCTCGCACGAGGTGGCTGAATGGGTAATTGGATGACTGGTGTCTGTGTCTCTTTCTCGGCGGGTTGTTGACGATTGCGGCAACAACAGAGGAGAGACATTATCGGGAAGGCCACTGATGATGGAGATGGGGGAAAGGTGTGTAACGCGAGTTACTTGTGTATGAGAGGGTTCTGACAATGGCTGGCCCAGGCCCAGGCCATCGAGATGAGGGACGACGGGCCGAAGGAGTTCGTGTGTCCAGAGCGCACCCCATCTGATTGTGCCATGAGTGACTGCACTATAATGCCCCGAGCGACACAGAAAGAGCCGGGCGTCCGCCGGTGACCTGGCCTCATTATGTTGCTAAGCTACGAAGTCACCTATGTCAATTAACAATCCCGGGACATCACGTTGGTGGCTAAGTATACGTAGGTAGTCGCGAGAAGTACGTTAGTCGGCAAGCTGAGCCTGCCCCTAAACGCTTGAACATCCGGAGGGAAGAGCAAGGGCAGCTATAGGTAGGTAGTCTAGACTACCTAACCTTACATAATACATAATACTGTGGACATTGCCCCCAGACATTTAAGTATGTGCCTGCTTCGTTCGACCGAAAGCAATACACAGAGCTATACTAGACAATCTCGCCATCGATGAGGAAGGTGAGTAGTGGGGAGCGGTCTGTGGCTTCTTGGGTAGGTACCTAGACAAAGGTGATGGACGAGAACAGTAACAAGTGCCTACCTAAGTTTCGTAGAGGCGTCCTTGACTAGAGCCATTGAAATCTGTATGGCATATGCCTATTTTAATCATGATGCTGGAAATTCGCCATAATACATATGCCGCGAGCTCGGGAGTATGGATGTTGGCTAGTTGAATATGAGTCTCAGCGGACTATACAAGTGCCTGCACCAAAGTGATCTTACAATTTACAAAGATACACCTTGTTTAGGTATGTAATCCGTAGAGGTTTGCAGTTTTCGGCGACTTTTTATAGATGAGAGCTTCTATCTTCACATGTAAACATTGAGGCAGGGAAGTCGTGGCTTTAGCAGACTGGATACACCTGTCGAAGCTGTACCTCGGAGTTATAAAAATACACACTCTTTGCTTGTGTTGTATTCAATCTGCGGTTGATGAATCCGGTTCAAGTTATTTTTTTCTTAATACCTACCTAGGTAGTACATAGCGCATATATAAATATGTATAAATCATGGAGGCAGCTAGGGGAATCCTCGGCTTTCAGAGAGGTATGCAGAGAAAACTGAAAAGAAATGTCACCGAGCTGCTCATCACGAGAGTACGCACCGTAAGCTCCTATTTCTTTAGAACGCGACAATCCGAAAGAGAACAAATGATGGTTCTCGATAGTCTGTAACGGCGGTGAGTTATATAGCCCCGCTCTACATACTATGAGGGACCCTGGTGCAAAGTCACAGCGCCTAGCACGCTGTTATACGCGATGGATGCATGCTTACCTCAGATTCTATCCAAGTCAGAACTCAGAATGCAGAAATTCGACTGTTTATTTAGGCCCTAGGAAGATTGCCTATCTTAGGTAGTCTCTGGCCATACGAGAAGGTAGATACGTACATCATATGTAGGTTGACGGTTGGGTTTGTGACAAGTTATCCGACTCGGGTGGGGCAAATGCATCACGGCAGGCAAATGAGTCTAGAAGGAAGTGCGTATATATGGGATACCTACTAAGGCACTGTAACTGGGTCGTAATCACGCATGTTTGTGTACTGATGGCTTCATCCCCAAGTTCTGTGCCGCTGATACAGTAAGTCGGCCGAAACAGATGAGCCAAGTTAGAAGCAGATCGCCACCTTAGTTACTCGACACCGTGGTTCCTCGAGTTTATCTATACTGTAAGTAGATAGAGTAGCATACATAGGAAGATAATGATGATAATAATAATGCCTGACCCTGAATTGCAAACGTCTGGTTTAAGAGGATACTACCTGGCCTATGAGCCTCACCACCCACAAACGAGAATGAGGGGATGGAAGAGTACATTTCTTACCTAAAGTGTTCTAGCTAAGTTATCGACCTGGTATGGGATACGGCAGTGATGGTACTAGTACTGTGGGTGAGGACGAATCAACGTCGGCTGGCTCGGTGATCCTTAGGTGCTGATTGGCCATACTCAGTGCTCTCCTTCCGCCCGCTTTCGGAGTCGAGGCTTCTTGCATCTATCGGGTGCGCTAGTGGAAAATATTTGCTGACTGTGTAGGCGAGGTAGATACACTACCTACACCACCTAGAACGCTGGTGCCCAGCGTGGACCCCTCCAACCCCTCCAGTGCAGTCCCAGTGCATGGCGCAATCCCCACTATACCTATCAATTAGCGCAATTGGTCCCTTGAGCTCCGAAAACCCCTCCTTCCCATTGCTTAGTCTGCAATGCAGCTCGAGTTTTCTTCTTTATCACCACGCTCCCCTCCTCTGACATCTCTCTCCCTCTCTTCTCATTCTTCATTTCTTCCAGCTTTCCCCAAACACCTTCTTCTAATATAGTTGTTGTTTTTGGCAGCAACAACGGTTTCTTGATTCCCAGAAGAATAATTAGGGAATAGGAAGCAGAAGTGTGCATCTCCCGTAAGCCCCTCCTCGTCCTCTACCTGTATGCTTTTCGCCGCCGGTTCCCTGTTAACTTCCCGTTTTCTGTACAGAAAACTCTTACACACGTATTTATTCCGGGCCACCGCCAAGATGGTTCAATCCGCCGTCCTTGGGTTTCCCCGTATGGGTGTAAACCGTGACCTGAAGAAGGCAACGGAGGCCTGTGAGTAACCTGAGCCTGCTAATTGATGCTGTTCTAGCAGCAACTGACTCGCACATAGACTGGGCTGGTAACCTTTCCCAGGCCGATCTTCTCGCTGAGGCCAAGCGTCTGCGCCTCACCCACTGGAAGATCCAGAAGGATGCCGGTGTCGACGTCATCCCTAGCAATGACTTCGCTCTCTACGACCAGGTCCTCACTCATATTCAAGACTTCGGTGTAAGCCAAGACCGCCGTTTCATATACTGTCTTTGATGAACTTGCTAACCCGCCTTTGTCCACAGGCCGTCCCTGAGCGTTACTCTAGCGCTGGTCTCGACCGTGTCGATGAATATTTTGCCATGGGCCGTGGCCACCAGAAGGGCGGTATTGACGTTCCCAGCTTGGAAATGGTCAAGTGGTTTGACTCCAACTACCATTATGTCAAGCCCACTCTGCAGGACAACCAGACCTTCACCCTTGCTGCCAGCCCAAAGGCTGTCAACGAGTTCGTCGAGGCTAAGGAGGCTGGCATTGTTACCCGGCCTGTCCTCGTCGGCCCCGTCTCGTTCCTGCACCTCGGCAAGGCCGACCGTGGCCAGAGCGTTGACCCCATTGACCTCCTTGACAAGCTGCTACCCGTCTACGAGCAGCTTTTGACCCAACTCAAGCAGGCTGGTGCTGAGACTGTTCAAATTGATGAGCCTGTTCTCGTCTTCGACCTCCCTGCTAAGACTAAGAATGCCTTCAAGCCTACCTACGAGAAGCTTGCTAGCCTCGGTGACAAGATCCCCAAGCTTGTCTTCACCACCTACTTCGGTGACATCGTCCACAATCTTGAGGCTCTCCCCAAGGATATCTACGCTGTCCATATCGACCTTGTTCGCAACCCCGAGCAGCTTGACACGGTTGCCAGCGCCCTTGGCCCCAACACCATCCTATCAGCTGGTGTTGTAGACGGTCGCAACATCTGGAAGACCAACTTCAAGCGTGCTATTGAGACCGTAGAGACTGCTATCCAGAAACTCGGCAAGGACCGTGTCATTGTTGCCACTTCTAGTTCTCTCCTCCACACTCCCCACACTCTTGCTAGCGAGAAGAAGCTGGACCCTGAGATCGCTGATTGGTTCTCCTTCGCATCTGAGAAGGCTGTTGAGGTTGCCATCATTGCTAAGGCCGTCAATGAGGGCCCTGCTTCCGTTCAGGATGCGCTAGCGGCTAATGCCAAGTCCATGAACGCCCGCGCCACATCTAAGCGTACCAACGACCCCGAGGTCAAGGAGAGACAATCCAAGATCCAACCTTCTGACTACAACCGCAAGTCTGAATTCCCTAAGAGAATCTCGCAACAAGAAGCAAAGCTTAAGCTTCCTCTATTCCCTACTACCACCATCGGCTCCTTCCCTCAAACCAAGGAGATCCGTGTCCAGCGAAGCAAGTTCACCAAGAATGAGATCACTGAGGCCCAATACGACAAGTTCATTGAGCAGGAGATTGACATGAACGTCAAGATCCAGGATGAACTTGACCTTGACGTCTACGTCCACGGCGAGCCAGAGCGTAACGACATGGTTCAGTACTTTGGCGAGCGCCTCGATGGTTATGCTTTCACTACCCACGCTTGGGTTCAAAGCTACGGTTCTCGTTGCGTTCGACCTCCCATCATTGTCGGCGATATTTCTCGCCCGGCCCCCATGACTGTTAAGGAGTCTAAGTACGCTGTGTCTGTGTCAAAGAAGCCCATGAAGGGCATGTTGACTGGTCCTGTCACCTGCTTGCGGTGGTCTTTCCCCCGCGATGATGTCCACCAATCCGTGCAAGCTGAGCAGCTTGCTCTCGCCCTTCGTGACGAAGTCGTTGACCTTGAGAAGGCCGGTGTCGACGTCATCCAGGTCGACGAGCCCGCCCTTCGTGAGGGCCTTCCTCTGCGATCTGGCAAGGAGCGTGAGGCGTACCTTGACTGGGCCGTGAAGGCCTTCAAGCTCTCGACTGTCGGCGTTGAGGATTCGACTCAGATCCACTCCCACTTCTGCTACTCAGAGTTCCAGGACTTCTTCCATGCCATCGCTGCTCTTGATGCCGACGTACTCTCTATTGAGAACAGCAAGTCGGATTCCAAGTTGCTTAGCGTGTTTGTTGACGAGGCTTACCCCCGTCACATTGGCCCTGGTGTCTATGACATCCACTCGCCTCGTGTGCCCAGCGAGCAGGAGATCAAGGACCGCATTGAAGAGATGCTTCAGTACCTCAAGCCGGAGCAGCTCTGGATCAACCCCGACTGCGGTCTTAAGACTCGGCAGTGGAAGGAGACCAAGGAGGCGTTGGTCAACATGGTCAATGCCGCCAAGTTCTTCCGTGCCAAGTATGCCAAATAAATGGCATCTTGACACAATCTAGGTGCTTGTTCACATAGTACAAGCACCATTTTGTTTAACTGTTTAGCATTTCTGCGCCGGACCAGGCATTTGTCTTCGATTTCAACATCGGCGTTCTCATTGTGGCATGGGATTTTTCATGAAACTGTCATATACCAAAAAAGTTATACAGGCAAGACAGGCGGTCGGGAAACTGGAGCATTCAACACAGCATTTAAAGCGGCGGGAAAGGAAATATGATACCACGGTCCATCAACCGGGCCTGGGGAGAAAGGCGTTTACTGGAATTTGATTAGCATATTCCGGCAAGGCGACATGAGTTGCCTTGTTTGTAGAAGTAGTAGTCGTTATACAGTAGCTGACCGTGAGCCCTTCAACTGGGTACGAGTCGGGACGACAATGATAATCGACATCTAAGACGGTATCTTGGGTGTAAAGCAATCTGTTTCATCTTTATTTCTCTTGTGAGCAAAAGAAACATTCAGCACACGAATGCCCTCTGTAGGGTTTGTGGTGAAGTGATCTAAGTATGTCGGTAGGTTGACAGGTCAAATTACATGTGGATGCGTGCTATACTATTTACTGAGGTTTCAGAATCGACGAGTCATGAGTATAGGCGGGACAGGCGGCGAGTTGATCAGCCATCTAGTAGGTTTACTAACCAGGGGCAATGCGTTGAATATGATGTGTGTGCAAGGGATCATACTTGTAGACGAGAAATCGAAGCGGCTATAGAAATCGTGCTACCGTTTCACCAGTAAGGTTATTAATAAGACCACAGTGCTCCTTGCTCCTTTCCAGTGAAAGAAATAAACTTTACTAGGGCCCGGAGTAAATACTGAGTTGGGGCATTTAATCAGAGGCAATTTTATACCAATTTATCTTGAAGTTTCTGTACCAATTCCTTTGACTAAGTAGGTATGCGGCACGAGGACGAGCTTACTGGATAGAAAGTTAGGTAAATAGTGATGTTTATGGGAAAGGGTAGGGTTGCTTATTCTCTACGGAATTCGACACAGCACAGGATACTACACTATCGTGTAGGACAAATTCTGACCGAAGAGCTGAATATTTATTATTTTGCGCAATGGTAAGATAGCCTCGCCAGAAAGACATAGCGGGCTTGCAAAGGCCGAGACAAAAGCATCATGACCATGTGGTGGCGGGTTGTACAATCGAGGTCAATATTGTGATCTGGGTCTACTGCACTAAAACGTGGCATCGAGCAATTGATTGCAAGGAGGCAATGTGGCGCATGCTATTTATTTATTGTTATCGTGTCCAAGACAAATGACCGGTGTCTTTTTACCCCCTCTCTTAGCGGCGGGGGACCCTTTGTGTGCTTAATGGCGTGGAGCAATGCTCAACCAAGGTCCTCTGAGCAGGATTTAAATTAGAGAAATGCAATAGAACATGGCTTCAATACAACAAGCCTGGAATAATTTGTATCGTGATCGAAGATCAAAGGTTTCGTCTTTTATCAGGTTATTATGCGCCGGGCTAGTTTATAGCAGCTAGTGCAAAGCTCTTTACTGTTCGTCCCATCCCTTTCCTTGAAATCTGACGAAGGATCCTTCCTCCAGTAGGTATCCTGGCGCTATCTATCTTAGCATAAGCATCGTGGCAGTACAGGAGGCGGCGTGTCCCGAACGTTTTGGTCAGCTCTGGTCTAGACCTCATCTAGATTGGCCCCAAGAAGTGGCTAGTGTCGACCTTTATCGTGCACCCACAATAACATGGACAATAAAGACGGAGCGTGAAGTCATTGTGCGTTGTGTGTTTGCGCATCGCTGGACTAACTTACACGTGGTTCCGGCGCCATCTACGGAAGCAATCTCGCAAATTTGCCTTCATTTCTCTTATTGTACCCGAATGCTTGTGTAATTGCGCAAGGAGAAGAGCTTACCTGGTAGGATCCATCCAATCGATGACAGCATCGCATGGGGCTGGTTTCACAAAAACAGACCTTGCGTCGGGATTCCTCCGTCGCTAGACACTTCGACCTATAACTGCTGCAGGGGATAGGTAATATTTTTATTAGGTATAATATTTTTTTATACGATGTTCATTGCCCCTTTGCCCAGAGACAAGACCGTACTCGCTTGCTCCATCAACCGCCCACGGAGATGGATGTTCTGTGAATACCTACAAACTCCCACCAATCTAACCTCCACAACTGCGAGGGCGGGTGATCGCCTAGCTCATATGTAGGTATTTTTTTATATGATGCACTAAGATCAGTACCAAAAACCTGGTCACTCTATGTTCTCTCATGTTCCCGTGGCGGCACGAAAACAATGATCACCCTGGCGCCTCTTCTCAGTGGCTCCGGCCTTGTACACGATCTCCACTCTCCACGGCTAAGATGTAGCGAGATCCTTGCTGGTCGAGCCTTGGACTCTCATTGGCTGCAGTCGTCGTTTCACCATGTTGTACCTGCATATGTTATCAGCAGGGGTCGCATCATGGAATAAACGACTGGTTACGCCGGGCGGAGGACTTTGTACGTGGGGCTCAGGGGTAAGCGCCGCGCCTGGATTCTCAGCACCCAGCTGGCCCTCTCTATCTTATACTTATTGGCCACCGCCTATGGCGCCTGGATCGCAGGTATTTTCTCAGTGGATTACTTGCCGTCTGTGGAGCCAGAGTACCCGGAATAAACCCTGGAATAAAATAAATCAGGCGGGACAAGGGTTTGGCGGCGTGCCTGATAGTATGTACGCACGAATACCTTAGGTACCTAGTGTACGCTACGGAGGGTGGTTGGTTGGGCTGATGATGGGATGGACTGCTGGCCGGCTTAGGTAGGTAAGTAAGTAGCTGGCTGACTGACTGGATCTGGTAAGTAAAAAAGGGTCGCCCTCCAAGGTTGCGTATACCCTCTCTTTTCCTCTCTTTCTCTCCCCCACCTCTTGCGTGTTCTTTATTCTCCTGAGTCTATCTCGAGTTCTCTCTTTTCTCCCTTCGACGCTGTCCGTCATTTACATTCATTCCTGCCTAGCCAGCTGTGTTCGCTTCTTCGCATATACCGTTCCCTTTCGACAACCCCAGCAACTGTGTCTGCTCAGCTTTCGCGGAATCGACTTTCGCTTTTTGACATTTCGTATTGCACCTTGCAAACGTCCATTCTTTTGACGACGCCCGAAGTATCACTCCCTGTCCGAGGCCTAGAATTCTCGAGTAAGAACCGCAGATTCACCACTAGATTCAACCTGTGAGAGGAAAATCAGTGAACCCCGAATTCAAGAGAAACGCCATCTTGTCTCCCTACACCGCCAACCAAATATCAAAATGAAGACCTCCACTGTTGCATTTGGCCTCTTCGCCGGCCTGGCCTCCGCATACAACCACCATGCCCGCCACATCCACGCACCTTTTGTTCGACGAAATGAAACTGCTGCTGTGCCCTCGACTACCCTGACTGTGGCCATCACCAGCGTCCATACCATCACATCGTGTGCTCCCACAATCACCAACTGCCCCGCCAACGCCGGCAACTCGACCGGCCCAGTCATCGTCACTGAGGTCATCGATCTGACCACCACTGTCTGCCCTGTCACTGCAGTTACTTCCATTTCTAGCTCCGTCGTTGACGCTCACAGCAGCGGTCTGCTTACTGGCACCACTCACGTCCTTACCACCGGTGACAACAGCCCCGCCCAGACCCCAGCTCCCAGCTCTGGCGCTGGTGTGAGTGTTTATCCCACCGTTAGCACCGCTGACGCGACATTGACTATGACTCTTGGAGCCGAGGGTTCCCAGACCATTAGCGTCACGACCATTCACTCGACCTTCACCGAGGTTGTTACTGTCATCTCTAGCCCTCTCCCCAGCGCTGGCTCTGGCTCTGGATCAGAGGGTGGCTCTGGTGACGTTACGAGCGTAGAGGGCACAACCACCACTACTATCACCACGACTTCTACTCGCACTGTCACTATCGCGGGTTCTACCTCAACCGCAACCGTTATCGGCAGCTCCGGTTCTGGTTCTGACTCTAGCTCAGGTTCTGATTCCGGTTCCGACTCGCCTTCCGTCTCTGATGCGGCCGAATGCACACCCGTAACTGTCACTGTTACTGAGGCTGTCCCCGCCAGCACCGTCTACGTTACAGTCGGTGGTTCTGGTTCTGGCTCTGGCGCCACATCTGCCGTCAATGCGGCCTCTACCCCTACCACTACTCCTACCAACGATGATACCAGCAGTGGTGACGACGAGGACGAGTGCCCTCCCGATGAGACGAGCAGTGGTGTCGATGTCACTCTCACTGCCACCGCCACCGTCGTCCCCTACCCCACTGGCAACGGCACGATCCCCACTGGTTACCCTGTTGGCACTGGTTCTCCCGCTGTTCAGCGACGTCACCCGCTCTACTAGGCCGAGTTACTATAGAGTACGAAGGTTGATGTACGCGGGATGAAGTAGGTAGGAGAAGAAAGAACAGGTTCGATTCACTACTGTATTATACTTGAGAGTCAACCGAGGACAACGTAGCACATCGGTGCGTGACTTCAAAGTTGTAACAAACGAAGCAGGCATTTACGTTGATCTATTTAGATGTGAGTTGGATCAGTCCCGGTTTGGGTAAAAGGGACTGGATAGTTCAAAATTTGGTGGGCCTGGGTAGTTTTGCTCACGGCGCGCATATAACCTTCAATTCTTGTATGTACTGGATGACAATTTTGAATGGATATTCATTTCCATGACGATGACTATTTTCTCATAGCTCTACGAGCTTTCAGGGGGTTTGATGACTATGCTTGTAGACTAGAAGAGTAAGGCCGCAAATGGAGCTCAAAATAAAAGCGTTGTAACTTTACCTTGAAATTTTCTTTGGATAATTGTGTGTGAGACCAATGTGAATCGGGGTAAATTATTCCACGATGTGAGTATCGCGACCCCTAGCCCTGCTGTTTATTCATGACAACCTGTGTATCGTAGTTCCAGTCATCATCTTGTATAGAAAAACTTGGATGTTGGTTCGATGGCCTTCATTAGCATATAGTTGCAAGGAAGTATAACATGTGGCACATTCAGTAAATCCGGAATTGTGTGTTTCCCATTGGATGTACATCTACATTGGTTTTTTTCTAAACGATGCTTTTTGTACAGCTAACATTTATGACAGCTACCATCCCACGCTCGATCGAGCCTTGAAGCTCAAGGAAGATTTTGTGGGGTTATGGTGCAACCTGCCCGAGCATGATATTTTCCAACTGCCTCTGGCTAAATTGCGGTTCCAACGTGGTCCTAAGCAATGCGTAGCTTTGTGCAATGGCTGGCAGGACCCCGTCAAGTTGGCGGAGATTCCCGCGCATACTCTCCATATGATTATTGATTTGCCCTGCAAGGTTGAGCAGTTCTTCGTCTTGGACGCTGGCGAAGACTTGGCCGGTGGCCTTATCAGCAGGGAGCAGGTCAATACTGCTTGTAACTGAAGTGCCGGTCGCTTCAGGCACAAGAACGTGTACTTTCCTTAGCCGATCTCTCCTTTCCCTAGCCTCAGCACGAGCATTAGAGCTGAGACGGTCGAGTGTCTTATACTCCCGTTCAAGATCTTTCTCGGCGCGTTCTTTTTCACGTCTGAGTAGTTCCACGCTATGCTGTAGGGGGTCTAGCTGTGATAGGAGGACTTCAACAGCGGTTTGTGTTTGTTCAAAGTCTAGTTCGTCTTCACGGCGTGGGAGAGACGAAGCAGGTGGAAATGGGAACCTGGCCAATCTCTTCCGTAATCCTTTGGTGACTGTCTGGAGGACATTTTCGGCGTGCGCATGTTGCTTCGGGAGCACGTGGGCGAGCGTAGGAAGTGATGCGGAATGTAAGAGGTTTGCGATGTTGGTCATTGAGAGAGGATCGAGAGAGGACCATTTCGACTCAATGACTTCGTGAGTGACCCGCCGCGTCCGCTTTGCTATATGCCTGTATGGTGGAGAAGAAGAATCCGAGTCGGGTGAAGATGAACGGGCTGGTGATTGATCCTGTCCTTCAACGGACTGCCGGTGGCCCTTGGATCGCCGGTGTGTCGTACTAGGCTGAGCTCGCCCGCCCTCTGCTTGTTGTTGCTCATTTGTCGGTTCTTTCTGGCGACGGGATGGCCCGCTTTGTAGTCCTGCATCGGAGTTTCTGTTACCAACTTCAGACTTAGATGGGCGGCCTCGCCTTTTCTGCGGCAACACGGGCTCTGGCTCGGCTTCATCTACAGGTGCTTGGGCATCCTGGGAAGAGCGAACTCTCTTCCTTTTTCTCTTTTGCGCCTGAGAAGTTGTTTTAACTTCGGCCGCGGGCTCCGCTTCGTCCTCAGGCTCTTCATTGTCCGGGGGCCGAATTGGTCGTTTTCTTCCTTTGGACACTCGCTGAGGTTTTGAGGGGATAGCCTCTTCTCCCCGTGGCGAGTGTTCTTCCGATACAGCGGGTGAGTCATCTAGTGAGCGGCGATTCCGTTGGCTGCGCCGTAGAAGACTCGAATTCCC
>JAPUUL010000058.1:0-33534 GCA_029590625.1 Lasiodiplodia mahajangana
GTCCCGTGGGGTACGATCCGATCGTCATAATAACGACCGACAATACCTGGTACTCGACATCCATACTAGCACGAAAATCTGGGGGACATGGGGAATAACGGCTAGGTATTGAAGGCTACATCGACGTAATCCTACCCGCGAAGTACCGATGCATTGATACATGCACCGAGTGTAAGGTCCTAGTCATCCCCGCATTCTTGCTGTGGCCAATCATCACGCGGCTAATACGCGGAGCAATACGAAAATTCGACTGTTTATGTTACTTTGTGGTTCCAGCAAGTAAATGAGTAACTGCCACGCCTACTATAATTGATCACTCATACGTCCAGTCACAGGAACATTAGCAGTGTTTGAATCTTCTGAAATTCTTAATATGCGTCACGACCTGATTCCGCAAGACTGCCAAGACACTGGGCCTGCACCCCCTAGACAGCACGGATCTACAGTAGAATGGCACTTCTACTCTTCTATTCACCGCATTCCTCGGTTTAGTGACAGACTTAGTATAGAGGCTTAGACTGCGTAGTCAAATCCGAATTGAGGGTCCCCAGTAGGTAAGATGAAGAGGAGTATCTGTCTACCCTAGCCTAGGCACTATCCTAAGCCACTTTCTCCCGCCACAATATCTAGATGACCANCCCCCGGAACTTCAAAGGTCTGTACCTGGTTCGTCGCGAAATACGACCAAAACTTGGTCCCGCTTAGTGTCGTATCTTTGTAAGTCGCGTACTGATCCCCGGAAGATATCTGTGTGCTCCAACGTTGAATCGTTGTACCGCTCGTGCCAGGCGTGCTGAATTGAGACAGGTCGAAGTTCAAGTACTGCGCACTGCCCCAATTGACGGCTACTATCACCAACTTCTTGGCCGTGGCGTCATAAGCGGCAACCGCGTAGTCGGCGCCTGCATCGAGGATTCTCATGCCTGGCCGGATATGTCGCGTAAGTTGAGCCAAGACGAAATATTTCTGGGTTGGCCCGCTAAGAGACAGTGCTGTGTTGTCGCCGGTGATGAGTCCCCAACCGCCGCCGTCGACCACCTGCCAGTAGACCTATTTATTACACCGAGGTCAATAATTTTCCACTAGGGGTAAAAATCAAGTAGGTTTTAGAGGGTTTGCAGCAGTACAGGGAGCCGAAAATACCCATCAAGGCAAGTTACGGCTCTTGAAGACTCCAAAAGGAGGAATAAAAGATTTTGGAACCTACCCAAGCCGTAGGATGAAGCCAACGGAAGTCTAAGAGTACATTACTAATCAATTGAGCCTAGAACACCCAGGGTCAGTTATCGCTATCTTAAGTATCATTTACGAGAATCAAGGGGATATCTAGGCATAACCTTTATCGAAAGGTAAAGTTTGTGCTCTAGAAACCGCCAAAACGGGAAGAAAAGAGGCTCGAGGAATACTCACCCCCGTTGCGTCGGATTCTCCGTATTCGCTATTCCACAACTTCTTGCCCGAACTTACAGCCTGTTGATAAAGGCCAGTCCGATCTCCTTTACCGTACTGGTATCCATGGACATTGATCTGGCCTACGGTTGCCTTTGCAGTCGAGTTTAGCGCTTTCCAAGTACTAATGGCAACGTCATAGGAGTTCTCATCTGAGGCAGATATCAGAACGGAACTGAGCCCCCTGCTGTTGAGCTCGGATCTTAGGTAAGGTAAAACGTCTTGTTGTGTTGCGGCGCCGAAATGGCATCCCTCTTGCGTTCCCGTTTGCCCATTCCACCAGTTCGCAGACGGCTCATTGAAAGGTTCCACGGAGTGGAACGTGATCCCCCAGTTACTCTTGGCATACTGAGCAATATTTGCAAGGTATACACCGAATTGTTGGTGATTCCAAGTCTGTAAGTTGTCCGATGATCCATCGTTTGACCCCGAAGGGTTATGGTTGTTCAGCATCCACCAAACTTTTTCCGAAGTTAGAGTCAATGAATTTCCGCTTATAGTAAAATTTTCTTAGGGCTTCGGCAACTTGCAAGAGCNACCGAGAGCAGGAAATACCCATTATTNGCAATTCATGGCTCTCAGACATTCTAAAAAGGGGGGGGGGGGGGGGGGGGGTAAAACGTCCAGGGAACTAACCANGGAGAGTTACTAAAAAGCTCAAAGAGGTTTGCGCCCCGGCTCTTGGCCTTTTGCATCATGGATCGTTGTTTAGCATCCACTGTCCATGTCCAGTTTGAAGACGCCGGGTTTGTATCTCTCCAATCGATCCAGAAAGCATCGATTAGGCGAGATGCGGTTACCTTGGGCGACTTGACGATGCTCTCGCCGTTGACCGAGTTTGAGCTGGTGGCGCCGGCGTTGTATCGCACGATGGTCAAGCCCAGGCCTGGCAAAGTAGCGCCATTGAACGACACACTTCCCAGCGAGAAAACAGCATCGGCAAGGTCATCGCGATCGCCGAATGCGGCTGCCCACCACGCAAGAGAAGTCCCCCAACCCTCCCAAACTCCGTAGTTGGACGCCGCATTGATTGTTGTCGTGATATCAGCAAGGGTGGGATTGAAGCCTAATAAGGCATACGCCAATACTACACGTGTCGAGAAATGCATTTTTGCCTAGCTGCAACGGTAGCCGGTCAAGACAATTTTCTCATACGTTTGCTGATTGTCACGTTTGCTGATTGTCCCGTCTGCATTGGGAGCGACACGACGAGCTGGACTCGGGTCCATTTCGGGGAAAAGAAGCCTTTAATCAATCATCTGATATAGCCCACATAATGCCTCCGTAGATTAGCCAAGAAGAGGCAAGACGGAATAGAATGCAGGTTGGAGAGTCGAGTTCTCGTGCGGTTCGAGTCGTGATTGGTGCGCAAATGTGGTTCGGCGATGGCGCGAACTTCTGGATTCTCTTCGGGGCTATTTCGTTTAGCTTTCTTGTTTAAAACAGGGATTCTTCCTGTCACAAGCACATTCTGGCCGGAGCAGAGCTATAAGCGCAGCCATTACCGCGCGGGTTAATACGGGGATTAGGTCAATGTTGACATGTAGCGTGCAATGCCTCTAAGCGCCCTTCCTAGAGCCACCTAAGTCATCTACAATTTCACGGGGAGATCGCCACTAGAGTAGCGCTAAGCCACAACGATACGCAGAACTGGGGTAGCAGTATTTCTTCACAGTATTTAGGTACTTTGATTGGGAAACAATATTAGGCGGGGAGTGTATACTTACTTATAATTGGGAGTCGCCCGCCAATACATGACATAATACAATTCTCTATTTGGACCGCTTGTATCCCTTTTCTAGCCCGATTGACCCTCTCCGACGCAATAGAAGGATACTTCCATACAGACAGTGTAGTATCGTCGTCTGCGATGGAGCGCTGCCAACTTCAGAGAATATCCCGAACTTCCATTTTCGTCGCCGGGGCCCAAAATTCATCCGTCCACCCATCCAATTCCAAGATTAGATTTGGGGTTAGTCTAACATGACGAAATGCCGATTGGCACTCGAAGTGCACTAGAAGACTAAACTACGATTTTCTACCCCGCAAACCCGTGATTGAACCGTTTTTTTCTTCTTCCCTTTTTTGAGCAGATGCCCTAAGTCCTTAATATTGGTAACTATTCCTCAATAGTAAGGGTTTAATTCCCTTAAAACTATCATTGCTAGCAAGCAATTCGCTTGTGTAAGCCCATATACGGGTGCCCTAGTATTCATATTCACGAATTCGCTGATCCGACTACAACTTTCTGAAGAACCCTTTTCACGCCTCGACACCTAAGTACTCCACCCCAGGGCGACAGGGGTAGCGCCTGAAACGAGGGGGCCGATATGAAGCAAATGGTATTACGGAATCTAGGTTAATCCTGTACTAAGTGTCTTCTAGAATGCTTTCGAGAAACTTGCCCCAATTCGTGATCTTTCACTTATACAAGTCGCACCTCATGTGGCTTAATCGATTTACCTTGTCGCAATAGGTACCTACGCTAAGCTAGACAACCTCTATTCTTTTATGCATGTTGTAGGACCCCGTGAACCAGCCAGAAAGAGACATATCCTTAGCTAACCCGAGAGCATCCTCGTTGTTCTCGACGTCCTAATCGGCGAGCTCCACGCCGTCTTTTTGCTCTAGTACTACAATATCAGAGATTGTGCGTGACTGAAAAAAGATTTGGAGGCGTAAACGGGGCGCGAGAATCAAAAGAAAGGGCGTTCAGAGACTACTTACGATACTTGTTGCTAAAGTAGATGGCCTACCAAACATCTTGGGTGTTGATAACGGGAGGCTTTTTAACTAACCCCCCCCTTGTCACACGGCCAAGACTGCCATAGCGGCTGCTAGACTTAATTAAGAACTAATAAAGGTATAAAGCTTAACCCACATATAACAATTAGCTGCAATAAAGTTAAAAAACTTTATAAAAAAGCTTAATTATAATATAAGCTTTTAATAAARCTAAAATATAGCATATAAAAGCTTAAGAAAAAAAAGCATAAATAAAAGTTTATTTTCTTTAAAGAAAATTAAGATAAACTAAACCTTATAAACTCCTTAAAACCCCTAAAGAATTATTATAAATATGAACCCTATTACCCTTGTTCCAAGTCCTATTATGTAAGCCCTTATCACAGTATTATTCAGAGGCCCCTATGTTTGAAGTTGAGCAGCCGGTACTTGAAGAGCCAGGGGTTGGAGAGTCACGTGTAGGTCCAACAACGAAAGTGCGAGGTTTTAAACTAGCCAGCATTGATACAATGTGGGACTTGGCTGTTCAGGGGAACATCCCTACTTCGTGGCTGCGAGCCACGAAGTGGGGAGATGCTGAAAAGCAGCCACCCGAAGAACTTTGGCGAACTCTGGTGGCGGACCGCACAGCTGCTGGTCTCGATACAGATCCGGGATACTCATCGATAATCCAATTCGCTGCCCGAGAGAAGGGAATCGAATATGGAATCAATACTAACGAGTTACTCCACGAAAAGGATAACTCGGCCTATTTTGAAGTGTTTCGGCGGGTACAGGCTGTGGTCTGGAACCGTAAGTTGATCCGCGCCGACCTCGACGACGATGTCACCGCAAGACTCACGGCGAGGCGACGTAGCTTGGGGAATCCTCTGGGATTAGTCCCAGCTGAGACTGAGAGGGAGGATTTGATCTACATCGTGATCGGCTGTAGCGTGCCTCTTGTTCTACGAGAAAGGCCGGGCGATACCTACACGCTGGTAGGAGAATGCTACATCAATAATTTGATGGATGGATTAGCAATTGATGGGCTGCCGGCGGACGAATGCGACATCATTACAATCGAATAACTTAATATTGGGGATTGGCCCGGCAACCATGGATGGGAGTATAACGATCAAGATTATCTAACCGCGCAGGAGTAGCGACTGAGAGTTTTCGGCACCATCAGATAAATGAATTGTCCAACAATGAAGGAGAAAGAGAGAGTTGAACAGGATAAATGTATTCTGTCGGTTTTACAGCGGAATGCTTCTTTACGCAGTGAACTATTTAGGTTATCATGTTTAACTTACTAGCTAAAGGCTGTATTATATTTAGGACTGATTATTTGTGGCGAAGGGTTCGGGTTTCTATACGTAAAAAGTCTATGCTACCACATCAATGCTCAACTAGGAAGCAGTCAGGTCTAGCTTAGCAGCCACGCCTTTACCACAAGATAGCCGGAAGACTATGTTGCTAAAGAACGCAGCAGCTTCAGATGCCCGGTATCATTCTAGCCACTCTGTGATTGAGTCCCATGTCTTTACTCCACGAGTGCAAATTTGAAATAGGAAGTTTAGATACGTGTGAGATGTGAGCCCTAAAATTGTTCTATTACCGTTACCCTTGCCATGTGCAGCCCCTCCAAATCACACAATGATGTCCATGGTTGTCTCTTCCTAGGTGAAGGGCTCCGGGCCGAGGTGGTTCAGCCGCAAATGTGGAGGCTCGTCACAATCTACCCAGGTATGTATGAAGAGAAAAGAAAAGAAGGAAGTCTAGATCACAGGTGGGGGCCAAATACGTCGCTACATACCCCGCTCTCTGTTTTCACATAACCTTCAGAGGCTTCATAACCTCAGATAATCTCGTCACAAGGAGGTCCCCGCTAACCTGCTAACACCCGTGCTAATTCCGTCGTTATCCCCTTTTGGGCTTGATATTTGCAATGCTTACTTTGGGGTTTTTATCGCGTCACTCTTAGAAAGACTCCATTTGATATGACGGATAAGACCGGCGCTTTTAATTAATCGAGCGAATCAACTGTATATAAGGCACCCCACGATAGTTGCGTCTCATCGCCGCAAGAGGGGTAGTGAGTGAGGTTTTCCTATAAGTATAAAGCCCAGCATTGAGCTTATCCTCTTCAAGATGATCTAGTTCTAAATCCTTCTCTTATAGCACAACTTTCCGAGCTGAGCATCATTTTGGCCCAAAGCCAGCCACCCTCAATAGCACCATGAGACTTCTCAGTGTTGATTCATTTGTTCTCGAAGAGTTTTTCGAGCCGAATGTACCGGAATATGCCATTCTTTCTCACACTTGGGGGGGAAGGAGAGATCCTTTTCGAAGACATCCGAGACCGAGAGCAAGCAACCAAAAAGCAGGGGCTTCAGAAAGTTGAGAAAGCACGCAAGCTTGCTAAGTCACAAGGCTATGAATACATCTGGATTGACACATGTTGTATTGATAAATCAAGTAGCGCCGAGCTCACCGAAGCAATCAACTCTATGTACCGTTGGTACAAGAACTCTGAAGTTTGTTACGCTTTTCTTAGCGATGTACACGCGAGCAAGCTATCTCCGGAGCACACGCGCCATAGCCGCTGGTTTAAAAGAGGCTGGACTTTACAAGAGCTGTTAGCCCCAGACAATGTTCAATTCTACTCCTCCAAGTGGGAAAACATTGGTAGCAAAAGGGAGGACCCCCTTTGCTCTATAATCGCAGATACAACTAAGATCGATGAGGGTATTTTGAGAGGGGGGGATATTCTCCAAATGAGTATTGCCAGGCGAATGTATTGGGCGTCTGGGAGAGAGACTACGAGAATTGAAGACCTCGCTTACTCATTGTTGGGGATCTTCGACATTAATATGCCTCTTATATATGGAGAAGGCCAGAAGGCATTTCGGAGACTGCAGGAGGAAATATTGAAGACGACAGATGACCAATCCATCTTCGCTTGGCACAACGCTACGTTAGAGGGGGACCCGGTCGACGTACTGGCTAGCTCTCCATCCGATTTCGATACTTCCGGTTCCATTTCTCCCTATACTCCTTTCAGGGCCAACCGGAAGGCTACCTCAATAACAAACCAAGGGATAGCTGTTGAGCTACCAATTCTCTCCATACCAAGTCCACTACATACGGAGCACTCGCCATTTGAAGAAATTGAGGCCATCTTAGATTGCCAGTTGGGCAGCGCTCCCGGTACATTCCCAACCATCAGGCTAAGATCAGTGGAAAAAGGGGGTGCCGGTGCTCAAAGGCACTACTACCGTATTATGACCGGAGAGAAAATGACTAGAGTCAATAATCATAACGATCTTGAACTACTCTCCGGAAGTGTGATTGGATTTGATCCTACGCAGCTTCATCGGGATATTTACAAGAGTACTATTGGTATTAATTCCATCAACGGCTAACCTACTTTCATTAAAGGTCTAGGCTAATTTTGACCAGATAAGCTTAATTGGAACTACAAAGTAGAGACGATAATCATTACGAGACATATTCCTAAACCGAAAAGTCAGTTTGATTTTGTACAGATACCGTGGTCACTTTCGCTTTTGGCGAGTGAATACGCTCCAGATGACACACCATTCTGGCTCGCCCTTTTCTCCTCCTCCTCATACGTGGGCAACTACGATGTGAACATTGAATGTGCATATCCCAGGGAAAGATGGGACGAGTCGCTAAGACAAATGCGCGTGTCCCCGTTGCCAAAGGCGGTTTTCTCGCACGGGCGTGTGCGTCGGATTGAAGGGATATTCGACATTAAAGTTCAGCGTGTGGGGTCCCAGAGCGACGTCTCCGCAAAGCTAACCTTAATAATTGGACGCAAGTCTTTCGATAGACGAGATTCACATATAAGGCCCTGGTGCCGAATCCAGGCGCCGCCACTCAGACCAGGCCTGGTCTCGAAGTATATGGACGCCTACAACAACCGGGATATGAATATACCCCAAATCTCAGCCGATGACCTAGCCTCTGACTCAGCCTCCGACTCGTCTCAATTTGAACTAAATCAACGTGTCAAACTCAACGCTAGTGTTAGAACAATGGAGGTGTCTGGACGCTTTTACCACATGGTCAACGTGTATGCAACAAATAAGGACAGCAGCTATTATCCTGGACTGCGGTTGTTAGATGACTAATATTCCAGTTCAGGAATTTCCATTGCGGCAGATCTCGTCTTAACATCACTATAATTAGGTCACCATAGGACACACTCCTGCGAGGCCAACGTGCCAAGTCTCAAGGGCTACAATAAACATGGCTGTTTAACACACACTGATAATATAATCAGAAAAAAAAATTAAACAACTAAACAGAAAATCGATAAAGTTTTGTGAAAGTCCTAATGTCGCTTGAATTCAGCCCAAGCGTGTAAATATGTGTAATACATGAAGTTAATAAAATCATCTGCACCTAGGTCTCGCAGATACGATGGATGTTCTTTCCACACTACCATGAATGTATTTAGGGCTAATACCTGAGCTGTTCAATTATTTCATCCGAATTGATGAATCCGCACCTCTCCCTTAACCTCTGCATTTCTAACACGGCTTTGGCTCCGGGTCCATCAATAGGAGATAGTCCCTCATGAGGTCCCCCAGCAATGAAAATGTCCACCTTGTCTTTCCCAGGGTAAGCAGTCGTGAACCCCTTAAGCGTGTTGTGGCCCTTGAGACTCGGTTTCCCGGTGCTTGCAAATGTTGACCATGACCTTGAGCCCCGAGAGGAGAGTGCTAGGTCAGACGACGTAAGGTGGAATGGGTACTCGCCATTGTCGTAGACGGAGAGATTACCGAAGACGTATTCTAGGTCCGAGGTATGGATCACGCCGTAGCCTGTCTCATTTGCTAACCCTTCGATCACTTGATCGCTGATTGTCTGGTTCCAGTCGTAGAGGTAGACATCGTTTCCGCGCTTGGCGAGGTTCTCAGCGTAGAAAATGGGCTGGCATACCATTAGGATATCACGGAAGGCCTGCGCCGCGCGGTAGAACTGGCTAGATAGGTTTGCGGCCTTATTAGACTGGAAATCTGAGATTGGGTAGAGAGATAGGAACTTGTCGACGTTCGCACTAGTCATAGTTGGAATATAGGCCTGGATGAAGGCGTGCACCTGCTCGTCAGTTGTAATGGAGGTGTCGGTGAATGCGGTGAGGTCGTTCTCACACCACCCGATCATAGTCGTAACGTTGGCAAATCTCCCTTCTTTAATAAGCTGCGAGGGCGCAGCAGGTAAGAAATCACCATCGACAACAGGAAGCCAAATGTCACCGATATTATAAGAAATATCATTGGAGTATGTCGCGATGGATGCGTTGAGGAGGGTTTCCATGTCGAAATCGCGTAGGCATGTTACTGTCTCAGCCGAATGTAGGCTGGTCGTATTGCAGCCGACCGTGTCAACCACACGTTGCATAGCATCAATCGTGAAACTCCCAGTAATGCCAGGCTCGTTGGCTTGGCTTTCGCAGATGCCCTGCTGGAACGGCACGGGCTTGCTTGCTCCGTATGCCATGATCTGCATTCCAATGGCCAGACCGCCAGACGATTGTCCAAAGATGGTAATTTTATTAGGGTTGCCCCCGAATTGATCGATATGATCGCGAACCCATTCAATGGCCAGGCGCTGGTCCCTTAGGCCGGCATTCTCAGAGCCTTCAGTCTCCAGAGCGGTAGACTGCGCAAAGCCGAACAATCCGAGACGATAGTTGACAGAGACCATAATGACGGGTAAGCCGTTTGCGATGGATTCCCGCACCATCCCATCGGGAGACGTGGCCACCTCGCGATTCTGCCCTGTCCAGAAACTCCCGCCGTGGATGAACACCATTACGGGGAGGCGGCTGCCTTTGGTGGTTCCCTTTGGACGGCCTATGATGAGATTTAGGCAGTCTTCCGAGATTTCCGTGACGTCCGTGTATGTGAACGGAGGGGAAGCTTCCCCGACCTGCTGCGGGCATGCTGGACCGTAGGACTTTGCGTTTACAACGGTCCCAGGCGCGTGAGTGTAAGGCCTTGGGGGCTTGAAGCGATTCGCGCCACTCGTGTCTTTTCCATAGGGAATCCCGAGGAATACCTCGATGCCATTCCGATTGAGGCCCTCGTAGGTGATTCCTTGGCCGTCATCAGCTACACACGGACCCGATGCTGCATCTACGGACAAGGCGTTACCGCCGATGTCTGGCGTGAGAAGAGCCGCGGCTGCGAAGATAGGAGCGAATCTCATAGCTGCGGTTGAGGCGAGGTAACTTTCTCCGTCTGCCTATTTGTCCGCTCTACTGTTGATGCAAGTAAGATACCCTATTATGAAGATTCGCCCTCGTATTTACCGTATCCTTCACATCTCACGGCATGTTGTGGTCCCACTTTCTCTTGCTTTAATCCTTGGGTCCTATATATCCCAATCGGGAAACCGTTGTTGATCCCCTTAATTAATTGCATAGCTAGTTCGTCAGCTAACCCCGCTTCCATCGATCTAGCTCCCTAGAACGCGTCCAAGCTGCCTACCCGGTGGTGCTAGCCGAGCCGATTTGAACCGGCGCGCTGATACAGGCAGCTTTCTGGAACGACTCCACAATCCAGGCGGCCTATCATAGATACCATGAAGATAATATGCCAGCGAGTGTAAGTATTTTCGACAATTTCCGGTCTATCCAGCTCAATGTAAACCTGCCTATTCATATTCATTTTGAGGCAATAGTAATGGGGACAACCGTGTGGCCTAGGCAAGAAGCAGCCTCAAGAGTCTTGACAGGTAAGACATGTTTGGGACAGAGGAAGGGAGGCTAATCAACTTACACCCTAGCCAGTGAAAAAAGAAAGCAAGCCATGACCTTGCCCTAGAAATAATATTAATAGTACAACCAGTTCACCGTAATCGCCTTTAGTTTTAATTCCTATGTCATTTTAATCATTATTATTTGAATCTGAACCGCAATTTCTCCCGCATACAAGCTGCTTTAGGTACTTAAGTAGTCAGTCAAGTTGCGATGGTACTGTTCTCCGTGCAATCTTAAGCAAGCTTAACATTATCCGTAGTCTAGCACCCCCGTCGACTGTTAGCCCGTGGGGTATCGGGTTTTCGGCCTATTGAGTATGACCTGATCTTTGACGTGCTACCGCCGACTGTATGCTCCTGCGAAAATGCCGTAAGTACTGTTTTGCGTTAGCGCAGGTAGCGACCGGGGTTGATAAGGTTGTGCGGCGTCTACTCCGTAAGGGTAGGTAGCTGAGCACCGGCGGCCTCGGCTCCGTTGATTACGCAGTATCTACCCCATGTAAGCCCTAGGTTAGTAGACCACATATTCCTACAGCTAAATACATTCTTAATTGGATATGAAACTAGTCATAATACTTGACCGACTTCCCTTTGATGATTTCTTCCTGCACAACCTCGCTCCTGGCCTTCGACTGGGCTACGTTCCGGCTTACCCGGGCCTTCACCCACTCTCCAGCCGTGATACCCACGGCGCTGCTGTCGGTGACCTTATCATATCCCAGACGTTCGAGCACATTGCTGACTACCGGTCTCAACTCGAGGCTGTCCTCGGGTCTCACGAAATAGAGCACTCCAAGACGATCCAGCTCGGCTTGGTCAGGCGGAGGCGCAACAACACGGTGGATGCTGCTCTTGAGGAACCCATTGGTGAGGAACTCGAGCGAGTCGGCGAGATTAACCGTGATACTCCCCGGGTAAGGCTTCACCCATTTCCACTCCTCTTCGGGTGTGCGAACTTGGAGTGCCGCGACAGGCTGGCGGAACAAGAGAGTCAGGCTCCCAAAATCAGTATGGCCCTTAACCCAGACATTCTCCAACGCCTAAAATGATATGTCAGTGGTGCCGTGCCGTCAACTAGCTAATTGATACTTGAAGGTAAATCAGTACAGGGGCATGGTACTGATCGTGAGGAACTCCCTCCCAGGAAGCTGATTCAATTGAATTAAGAGATTCGCTAGTTCTTACCTTATTCTGCTCAGCTGTGCGGTGGTGGTACTTCATGTACCGCAAGTGGCAGTCGCTGCGAATGTCATACCGATGCCGCTGTAGGAAGAAGTCCTCTGGAAGCTCTAGGATAAGCGCAAATAGCACAAGCAGCTTTCCCACGACCTGCTCGTGAATATGTCTTGCGAAGGACTCAATATGAGGGCGGTTCTGGTTTATCACATCCGGATGTGGCCTCTCTAGCTCCGGGATAAACTTGGGGATGTTGTAGATTTCTGTGTTATCGAAGATGCCCGGGCGCACCTCTCGGAGGCCAAGCGGCTTATACCCGTTATACCCACCGTTCTCAAGGTCCGCACGATACTTGAGTTTCTCCTCCGTCGGCAACTTGAATACTTCCTTGCCAATGGCAAACTGTTCATCGACTTCCTCCTGCGTTAGGCCAAAGTTGATGATGTAAAAGAACCCTTCAATCGGAATCAGTCACTACGTCGCCTCACCAGCCAGCTGGGAGCGACGAAGCTTACCAATCTTCTGTATGGCATCGAAGAGTTGGGTTGCAAGTTTTTGCTTGCCACCGGGCTGGTCGAACTGGGCGAGGTCTAGTGTGACAAGATCGGCCCAATCAACTAATCAAGGATTAGTTAAATTACGTCGCAATGGCGCGGAGAGTCTTGGTTAGTGGTTCTCACGCTCATAGTTGGTTTCGGGAAGTTGATGGTAAGTGGGCAGCCCAGCGGCATGACTTGAGTTGCTTACTGCCGCAGCGGCCATTTTGCAATTGTGCACTTAAATCTTGAGGATATGAAGCTATTCAAGACGTGATCGTCGAGATGCACAGACTGCATCAGTTACATGTCGACCTCCCCTGCACTTAATATCCGTGGGGTTCGCACCGAACACGGCCGTTGACGATGGCGTGATGAGGGGCACTGCGGGTGCCGCAATTCCAACCCGGAATCCTAGGCCCATTTCGCAATCCCCTAGTAGATGACGAATAGGCTGTAACGCGAATCACCTGTCATTCTGGGACGGGAATATTTCTTGATTTTGGAGCGCCGTTGGGGGTCTTGGGGGTCATATCTTCGTAGCTTCGCTGAAGGAATCAACGGCATCACATTTCCTCAAATGAGAACTCGTTGATGTAACCCGCAAAAGCATGTAGTGACTTGCATACCTGGTAACCCAAGGGACCGGTCATAAAACAAGGGTGTTAAGCTTATCCACAGAGCTGGGTTTTAGGAGCTGTCGTGCTTTCGATAGATTATGGTATTATCTGCAGCGAGGTCGCAACAGGGAAGACCTTGTCGCGACATGAATTATACTTGACATCTCGATTACAATAAGATGGAATGCTTCCCCAGTGCATCAGCCTATCAGCGTACTCGCTGGCTCTAATATACAATCCGACGTCAATCCAAGTATCATGGCGTCGACAACGAAGGCGGCGCCAGATTCGACGTCAGTCGAGGTAGACTCAAGCTCTTCGAGCTCCAATAATGGCTTCCACCGCGCAGCCCGTGGCGAGATAGTCGATATCAAAGGGGATCAGACGATTCAGGGGTTCGATGCCGAACGTATGCGAGCTCGGACGGCGCTGACAGCGGAAGAAGAGAAGAGGTTGATACGTCGCATCGACTGGCATTTGATGCCTCTATGCTCACTTATGTTCTTATTTAAGAATTTGGATGTGGATAATGTGCGCATTCCCTTATCATCTCATGAGATGCTTTCCTACTGACATATGTCGAAAGGTTTCGAATGCCCGGATTATGAACCGAGGGACTTCTGAGAACATCTTAACTCAACTTAACCTGACATCCGATGAGTTTGCATTGGTTACAGTTCTGTATTATGTAGGGCTCACACCACCCGCAACTATCATTATTTAACATACTAAAGCCGAGTTTGCTAGATTCCCTACATTGTGGGTGAAGCACCCTCGAATTTGCTGCTGAAATGGTTCTCGCCCTCACGTTGGCAGTCGAGAATCATGATCACATGGGGAATCGTGCTGGCACTCCATGTCCCGGTCACAAATAAGGCAGGCCTTTACGCTGTTCGTTTCTTTTTGGGCTTAGCAGAGGCCGGTGAGTCGTAACGACGATGGGAAAACCAGTGCGAGAAATCTGACGTGGAATTCTAGGCATGTTTCCGGGTGTTATCTTGCAGATGACGTATTGGTACAGGCCTGACGAGATGTCTCTTCGCCTGTTGTATTTCTGTGCGTTAAATCACCAACTCCTTTTCATAATCGTCGGCTAACCCGGTAAATAGACATATGTGGCAATCTCTCGGGAATATTTAGCGGCTTGTTAGCATTTGCCTTTGATACTGCTTCTGGGGCGGGGGGCTTGTCAGGGTGGCAATGGTAGGTGATATATGTGCTGTCTTGAAGTCATGAGATAATAATCGGATCAATAGGCTGTTTCTCGTCGAAGCAATCGGAACGATTCTAGCCGGCATTGCTATTTGGTTCCTCCTACCAGACTGTGAGTATGCTTCTCCGGATTGGCATATGTATGATGCCGGCTAACGGTTCAATTTAGTCCCTGAGACGGCGTCGTGGTTGACGGATAAGGAGAAGGCGTTCGTTCAAGCGCGGTTGCCCGAAAATGCCCCAAGAGCTGCTGAGCAGGATTTCAACGCCGGCGAGATATGGTCTTCTCTGAAGGACAAGCGCCTGTGGCTCTTCACGTTAATCTGGGCGCTATTCACTGTCGGCACGTCAGGAGTACGCTTCTACCAGCCCACTGTCATAGCTAATCTTGGCTTCACGTACGCATTTCCCCCGACTCTCACGATAAAACTTCACAATTAACAACTGCAAATCACAGAACCATCGCGCAGGCTCAGCTCCTGAACTTGCCGATTTCCGTCTTCGGCTTGATTGTTATTTTTGTCACGGGACATTTCGCAGACAACGGCCGACTGCCACGACCACTGTACCCACTGACTTTTCTCATCATCATCATCGCATCTTACGCCGTGCTCATCGTATTCCCAAGCAATGGCGGTGTCTATGCGGCAACCTTGATCGCCAATGCTGTGACGGCCGCGTGGTATCCGATGATGTGGCCATGGCGGGTGCAAACCACAAGTCGCGCGACGGGTTCAGCGTTCTCGATTGGTTTCGTGAACAGCTATGGCCAAATTGGTGGTGCCATTGGGCCTCAAAGTATGCAATCCAAGTCCTCTTTCCTTCCTCGTCCGTTGTGGCTCCCAGGCTTATAACTCCAACATGCTCCTGAGGAAGTCCTGCCGTTCAATAATAATAATTACCAACTAACCACTTTTTGACAGTATTCCGAAGTGCTTACGCTCCCAAATACACCGTCTCCTTTGGAGTTGCCGCAGGCCTCGTTGGCGCAGTAAGTGATTCTGGGAGTTATTTTCGTGTTCTCNTTTTTTTTTTTTTTAAAAAAAAAAGTCGTTTAAGATGACAAGGACTGACTCCATCGATTGCAGTGCGCCATCACGACAGCGGTCACTTGGTGGGTGACAAGGCAAACAGAAAGCGACACACGTAAATTAAAGAGAGCGCGAATTGCGGCAAGCAAGCGCGGCGAGGCCATCCTGAACGATGTGGTGGATAACGACTTGAGGGGAGATCGCGTGTGAAATTTTGTAGTTCAAGCGTGATAGCTACCTATGTACCTGGTCTTGCCTAAATAGGAAAACCACTATCTACCTAAGTACTTGTATGCTGTACAGTATTTAACCTATATACTAAGTCTACCATATAATAGCAAAGCCGCAGCAGTCTCGAATAAGCATAGAATTGCAGCACGATTAAGAAGGCAACCCGTATATGCCTTTCAATTTAGCTCGGGTATATATGCATGTTGGCTTTAATTCGGCTCCTTGACTCTGGCCCCCATGAAGTGGGCATTTATTTGGATTTGGGTTATTTTGTGGACCAGGCGGAAAACCCAATGTAAGACAACAAGACGACAAGACAATAGGATAGCTTAGCCTCAACTATGACGTCTTGCGAAACGTCAGGTTATCGAACAATGCGCATGTGGCGGTACCAGAGCAGAAACCAGAGGATCATGTTAAATACCTGCAGCGATTCCGCTTGGGTTTTTAACGGGGCAGCTTAGCTAAGATACAATTCCCACCACTCTGGTAGTGGATCAACCTCTGTAGCAGTTGCCCTTAATTTTATAGTGACAGTCGGCGAGATTTGGGGTTCTAGAGGTAAAGCATCGACCTACAATGTCCATCAGCCTATGCCGCCAATATATGATTTATCTACCTAGGTAGTTAGTTATAAGGCAATTGAAAAGTATAATAGGAAGGAGGTATGCAATAGGTATCATTGCTCGTAGCTACTTAAGAGATAAATCTAAACTTTCCCCAATCTCTTTCATCATCTCACTCTCTCCGCTTACAACTCTAAGACCAACATTGAAGGGCAACACTCTGACTCAACGCTCCAACAAACCTAACAAGCAAGCGATGAGTGAATAAGCACGGTGGTATTTGAAATACATGACACTGGATGAGAGAGGGATGCCACGAAATGGTATCAGTATCTTTCGTCTGTAAGTTGGTTGAAGGGGCGCTGCCCGCACTCACCGGCTCGTATTCGTATTCCTATGTGTTCGGCTAAACACCTAACTCTGCTTAGGGATATTTTGCGTCTAACGAAGGAACGCCAGCCAACTTAGCATGTGGAGGCCTCCTTGCCAAAATCAATCCAGTAGAAAGGAAGTAATTTGTCATGAAGAAGAAATAATGATAGAAAAGAGCTATGAAAGACGTTTAAACTGTAAAATTACTTACTCACTACAGCGGCGTATGAAGTTCTTGAGGTAATCTACCGAGTGACACGGCCTACGTGCAACTGACCTCTATGCAATACAAAGGAGATACATGTATAACTTGAAACGGTGATGGATCTGGCAGAGGACGTGCTCGGCCCCAACTGATTGGCTGGTCTGCATAGGCTAATCCACTTCAGGACTAAAACAACGTATCGGATTGCTTTGCGTGCTGCACCGCCTCGGCATCGGACCCCACACAGGTCGCAAGGAAGCGACGCGGACGCAGATGCAGACCGCTGGCGTTACCGTTAACTTATCGCTGTTACGCTGCGCTGCGGCAAGCATCTACCTAAAAGCTATCTATCTCATCCCATCCCCATCCCTCCTACAATGAAGTCAGCATTCCGGTCCTCCAAACCTGGTCGACTCGGGCTAATATCTACAAGATAATGGACCAATGCTTAAAAGGGCTCTCCAGATCACTCTCAACTTCTTCATGGAGCCCTGCATACCCTGGTAGACCACATCTACTTCCTCTTGGCAGCTTGGATCTGCCGTTATGAGAGCTCTGTGAGGTCCCTCGGCATAGCGAACTGTTCAACACTCCCTTACTTCTAAACTATGCCCCCAAGGAGATCCCACAAGAAGTCGAGAGCCGGTTCGTACTGAATTTTCGTCCTCTCCTAACCCATCCGATCGAATCCATCATGATCTGCGCTGATCGGTAGTGACGCCAAGCTTTCTTTTTATCTTTTTTTGGAGGGTCCCCCTTTAACATTGTGTGTCCATGTATAGGCTGCAGACGCTGCAAGGTGCGAAAGATCAAGTGTGACGAGGTTCATCCTCGTTGCGGCAACTGTTCTAAGCATGGCGTGTCATGCGACTTCGAGCATCCTAGCATCAGGGACACCCACACACCGAAGCCCGCCTCTGCTAGTGACGCCTCCTCTATTCCGACTTTGACCACCGAAACACCACGCCCGAATTCAGCTGCGTCTGTGACCGCATCGGCCCCTTCGTCTGTTACCCATGGTGACAGTCCGACGACTCTTAGCGATACCACCGCCGCCACTACCGTCACCGGAAACACACCAGCGCCGATCTACAAAACGCCAGAANCCCCCTCCGTTGTCCTCAACGACGACTAAGAAAAACCGCATGCTAGAGCTGAAATTGCTTCACAACTTTACTACGGTGACAGCTAAAACTCTGTCTGTTTCTTCCCCCGTACTAGAGAAGATATGGCGTGTTACAGTCCCCGAATTGGCCTTCTCGAGCGCAAGTTATCTTGCAGATACACTTCTAGCGGTCTCCGCTCTCCATTTGCGGTCAAGTTCACCTCATGATCGGGAGCTCATACGTGCAAGCCACTCCTATATGGCCTCTGCCTGCTCTGAATACGGCGCATGCCTAAGCAAGGGAGTTACCGAGTCAAACGCCGAAGCGCTGTTTCTGACCTCCGCCCTGATCGCTTTTCAATCGACCGCCTCAAGGATTTTCTCGCGAGACGACGTATATGACCGGACCACAGGCTATTCGCTACCGCTTTCTTGGTTTCACTCTTTCCAGGGCGTAAAGGCAGTCGTGGCTGCGACCTGGCAATGGCTTCGTATGAGTACTATTGTCATTCCCATTATTGAATCACAACCCGCCTTAAACCTAGATCTTTCTGGCCACCCTACCTTTTTTAGCGATCTTATGGTTGGAGTAGAGGACGAAATCTCGAAGTTCGAGAGTGATCCGGCCACGCAAATAGAGACCCGGATCGCGTACCAACATGCCATAGCTGTTCTTGATTGGGCACACAAAATACCGTATACCGGCGCCCCTCTCGTCTTCCTCGCGACCGTATCCCGCCGCTTTATTGACCTGCTCGAGGCTCGACGACCCCGCGCACTCGCTATTCTTGCTAGCTATTTCGCCCTTCTTAAATGCTTAGGCGACGTGTGGTGGCTCAAAGGTGTGGCTCGACGTGAGATTATGGGTATTGTCTCTCTATTCGACCCAGATGACGAAGAGTGGTGGCCTCGCCTACAATGGCCGTTACGGATTGCATTACATGATGATTCCATCATTCCACCCCAAGTCTGGGGTAGAGATTGGGCTGTTCAGACAACAAACACCACCCAGAGCGGTGGCTTCGTCAGTCATATCGAACTTCTTAGTGATATGTTTTCTTCTATGCCACAAATGAACAGTGCCACTCCGGATCTTGAGCCTGCTCATCAGTATATCGTGGAACAAGGAGGGATGATGAGAGATATACTTCTCCCCGAAGGATTGGAGATACTGCCGGTTGATTGATGACTTGGTCGGTTGGCTCGATTTCGATTGATACGATCGGCTAGACTCACTCAGAAATACACCGAGTCCCTAAGTGAGGGCACTAGCTTAACTCCATACCATGGCCAGTGTCACTCACCCCCCAGTGCTTTGCCGTTGAGCGGTACATGGCATAGGGACTTCGATGCAGACGGGCTGGTTTGCCGCGCCCGGCAGACCCTACCTCGCGCGCAGTGTATACTAGGCGTATCCACTCGGCGCATTTTAATCACAGCCCTATAGTGGTACCCAAATACCAGCAGTGCCCTACGGGCAACCACGAGAGTGGTAATCGAAAGCAATGGCCAAAATGCCTTCGTTGATACCGACGTGATCATAAAGCACCGTTGGATCCAAACCAAAGCGCACGCCAAATAGATGGTTCAACTTCTAGTGACGCTTTGTAGTTCCCATGAGTCCGCGGTCAAGACGATTATAATACCGGAACCATGAGACAGTGCTTCTTTTGTCAGACAAGAAAGTTCGTATGAAGTTGTTCTGGCTGAGAAAAACAACGGCCGTTACTTTATTATTAAAATCTCAGAGGTTATGGCATCTTAAACCACACGACGAAGATTTTGAAGGCTCCCTCAACCCCCAGTCCTACAGACGAGAACCACAGTGTTTATATCATATCTACACAAGCGCTTTATGTACTGTTACGGTCCCGGTTTAGAGGCTATGGGATTTCACAGTTTCAGGCGCATTCCAAATGACTAGGGCATTGCGGACGGGGAATTGGGCGTATAGGACAGGTAGATAACTACTTGAAAAGTAGATGATGAATTGAATGCACGATACTCGATATCGATGCCATATACCTACCAGTCGACAATCTCTGACCCTCTCGTGCCGGTACTTGTCGCAGTGCTTCGAACAGATTACCTCGCATCGCATTGCTTCATGCTACTGCATACAATAACCAAAATATCTTCCTCGGCTTCTACTTTCCATCAGACGCTCTAGTGCTTATCAAATTGTACCTACTTAACTCGAGAACTAGAGGTTTATATCTACTCGATTCAACGTCATTCACGGTCGCGAATAAGATATGTGAAATCTCAGTTCGGCCCTTATACCCAACATCAAAGAAATAAATATACTGCACATCATTACTTGCTATGGGCATCGCTAGACTCAAGAGGCAATTGATCAAAGCTCGAAACGAGGGGTTGGTTGCCGCTCGTTGCTTTGTGTCGGCTATCATGTAATGCTTCCCCGCATTCTGTGACAATGTCCCGGATCCGATTCCGACTCCGCGTGACGCCCCGAGCGGGGCTCAGCTCGTCTATATGCCGAAGTAGTTCTCGGCCAACACGATGCGGGCCACTTAGTGTGTATGAAACGGCCCCCGACTGTCTATTCTTCCGCAATTTATTCATTTATACCGAAAGGCTTAAAACATCTAGTCATTGAACGACATGGGAAGATCAACTCAGTTGGCCATCTGAATTAGAAAGATCATGAGACCAGCGACGCTATGGCTAAGTGCCGGTCTGCACTCAACTCTTACTGCAGCTCGCCCAAGTAGTCTTCGGAGAGAATATTACCGTGGTGACCCCTTAGGAGAGTCGAATTATCACCAAAACACGGGTGTGCTCGAATACGTAAATCCCCATATTGGTACATATGGAACATCGCCTAATAGCAACGGAGGTATGATACCTTCGGTGTCTGTACCGTTTGGGATGACACGCTGGACGGCACAGACGCGAGAAAACTATATTTCGCAAGTGCCATACCACGATAATGACACCTTTGTGCATGGTTTCCAAGCTACACACCAGCCAGCTATATGGATGGGGGAACTAGGACAGACCGTGACTATGCCGGGTTGGGGCGACGAGTTGAGGCCGGCCTTTGAGCAGCGTGGACTCTCCTTCCACAAGGAAGATGAAGTGAGCACGCCCTATGTATACGAAGTTCTACTAGATGCGGACACGGAAGGCGAGCATGGCTGGGATCTCACAGAAGCTGCCGCGGGAGAGGGACCTGTTCCTGGCGGTGCCGGCGGGGTTCCCGACGATGTTCGTGAAGGCGTGAATGGTCGTACGCGAAAACGGTCGACGGAATTGAAGCCTTGTGGGCGGTCAATCCGAGTTGCCATGAGCGCGCTAGCTCACACCGGGCACTTAAGGTTTAGCTACAAAGATGCGTGCTCTGGGACTTCAGGTAGCACCCCCAAAAGTCCATATGTTTTTATTCAAGCAACTCGGCAGAACTGGATCGGCCACATCGAGATTGACCCCGGGAACCGGGAGATCACAGGCAGTAACCCACAGCGGCAAGACTACAAATTAGGGCCGGATAACCCCGCGACGTTTAGTGGATACTTTGTGGCGCGGTTTTCGGAACCATTTGCATCATACGGGACGACGTCGGCAAGGAATATTTCCGAGGGGACGCACGATTCGTCGGGGGAGAGTCTGGGCGCTTATGTACGGTTTAGCCCAGAGACTACACGAGTTGAAGTTCGCACGGGAATTTCCTTTGTCAGCATAGAGCAAGCGCGGAAAAACCTAGACATAGAGATACCAGACGGTACGCCATTCGCGGACACCGTAGAGCAAGTGAAAGCAGCTTGGTTGGAAAGACTAGGGCGGGTCACTATTGAAGGCGTCAACAGTACGGACGACGAACACGATCAACGGACAATATGGTACACCGGGCTCTTCCACGCATTGCAATATCCCAACGACTTCTCAGAGCCCACAGGACGCGACATTAACTCCCCGCGCGTATTCTACAATGGGTACACGGACAGCGTCCACACGAGCAACGAGTCGTATTATCAATCATGGTCGATCTGGGACACGTACCGCGCAGAGCACTCCCTACTCACGCTATTCGCGCCGGAACGCGTGAACGGGATGATGAGGTCATTGCTAAGCATCTTTGATTGGAGCGGCCGACTACCTATGTGGGCCAACATGGTCGAGACGAACATCATGATCGCCACGAATGCCGACGTCGTCCTTGCCAACGCGCTGTCGCGGGGTTTCCGATCTTTCAACATCAGCAAGGCCTGGACTGCTGTCCGTAAAGACGCTTATGAGCCCCCTGAGAGAGACACGGAGCTTTTGTACTATGATCGTGAGCCTGATACCCCGTATGAGGTGCGCGCGGGCTTGACGAGCTATATGGATCATGGATGGGTTGATAATGATCGCTGGGCAGAATCGGCTTCTCGCACTTTGGATTATGCATTTGACGATGCGGCGGTGAGTAACTCTAGACTTATTTTGTGTGCACCTACATCCCTGTCCCTAGTTTCAAGGGGGTCTCGAGGACCGAAGACAATGTTTTTCTTTCCCGACGAGGACCAGCCTACTACAGAAGTACGTTGAGAAATGAGATGCTGAGTCTTTCTTTAGTGCGCTATAGTGGCTCGCGAGGCAGGGGACAATGAAGCAGCAAAGGATCTTGAAAAGAGGGCCAAGAATTATGTGAACCTCTGGAATCCCGAAACCCAATTCATGCAAGCACGCAATTCCAATAGCTCTTTTGCCAATGAGACCTGGGGATGGACCGAGGGTGACAAGTGGGTATATACATTCGATGTTTGCCATGATATAGATGGTCTAGCAAGCCTTTTCAAAGATGACCGCCGTGGCATGAAAGCCAAACTCGACGAACACTTTGACGGGGGCCACAACTTCCACAGTAACGAGCCATCACACCACGTCCCTTATCTCTACTCGTTGATCGGATATCCGAACTCTGCCGCAGATCGCATCCGTGCCATAGCATGGGATAATTATAATGCCACAAGTGCTGGGCTGAGTGGAAACGAAGATCTCGGGCAGATGAGTGCCTGGTATGTCTTCTCTGCTCTCGGTTTCTACCCAGTCAACTCGGCAGGAGAGGAGTATGTTATCGGCACCCCATTCTTTGAGAGGGTTTCAATCAGACTTCCTCATGGTGTAGCGATAGGCGGTGAAGTAGGGCAGGTTGGAGAAAGTGAAACAGAGCTGGTTATCTCTGCTCCAGGAGCACCCAAGAAGCCCTATGTTAAAAGTCTAACAATTGACGGAGAGGAGAAAAACAAGCCCGTTATTACTCATAGTGAACTTGTTCATGCCAAGGCCATTGTCTTTGAGATGAGCGAGGCGCCTACAAACTGGGGCTCGAGGGGCAATGCTTGAATGCTGATTGGGTGTTTTGAGTTGCCACATCAGTTACTTTATATTATGCGTAGTGAATGATTCATTAGTTTGTTCATGCTCGCCTACTCGTGGCTTCCCTAGCTGTGACAATGTACACTCCTTGTTGTTTGAAACTCGCATGCTGGTTAGTGCTACGCAGCTACTGGACTAATTTTTCTTATGATTGCCAAACTATGGTTAAAGTCATGCTATATTCGGGGGTAAAGATCTTAAGATTGGGAGCCATGTAAAAAGGATAGACTTAAGTAGACAGGATGTGCAGTGTTTTGTTTGTTTTTAGTAAAGAAGCAAAAGGTGTGTAGCTACACCCGCAAATCACCAGATGCTACAACTCTATCTTCATCAGGGAAGTTTACCTAATATATAAACCCGCTTCTTGAAAGATTAAACCAATTTCCAACTTTGCTATATTACCCCTTCTACCGTGTTTGTATTTCTTAAATTAATCAAGATTCATCAAGACCCTCGTTCATTGTGTAGCTTTGGTTGAGCTATATTATCCTTGGCTAAATGTATAATATGATATCCATTACGTCGGCTGCAAGGCTGTTGGTAGTATACATCCCTCGCCCATTGTTGTCATACATATACCCAAACTTTCTTCTTCACTTGTGGGGTTTATATGAGTGAATGTAAAGTGTGTAGCAATTCGTGCTTCTGTAGGCCACAGGCACACACAGTGTGCCTACTAACCTCAAGCATCTAGCGTGAGCAGGTTGCACAAACAGTGATATGTCTATTGCGGCAAGAATAGATGATAGAACATTTGATTATGCCATTACTTTATTCAGATACTACGTCCTGACTAGAGGCCATTGTCCATTCTTCCATTACCAAGTCTTCACAAACAAGAAGGGAGTTCTATTACGCCAACGCCATTGAGCTCCGAGGCCCTCAGCAGCTTCTTTTTCTATAAAGCGTCCTCACAGTCATCTTCTCTATAAATCTCTTTCACAATCCTCCTCATATCTCTGAATACCCACCAGGCGGATAGTTGTATTCATTTGCAATACAAACCAACCTGCACGTTCATTTCAGATCGCAGCATTTTCTTGTTCAGTACAGCCCTTACATCATAATTCTCTGTGTTGTATCTTGCTCTCCTTAGTACATCCTTCTTCATCATCTCATACACTATAAAGTGTGAACCATACTTAGCAGGTATAGAAGACCATGTCGTTTTACGCCCGAGAATATTACACATCGAGCTCTGAGAGCTCTGATAGCCATGACGACATTGAGGAAGGCGTCGAACATGCCATCAACATCCCTATCGCGGACACAGACCCCATCATCACAGATGGAGGACCTATCATCACAAACGGAGAACCTGTCACGGACGCGCAGGCTGCCACATACCCGGACCTTATTGAGGAAGCAGACCCCGAGCCCATCACGGACATAGGCATGTGGTCAGAGCTCTCAAAGTACATCACTGCTTTCACACCTGCCCGCCTCGAAGATCTCGAAATTGAGCGCGAAGTCCGGATCCAGCTTAAATGCGAGATCTGCATGGATAAGTCCATCCGTCTCCCTAGCTGGGTTGGTGGTTTGCCTAATTACAACAAACACAATTCCGAGACTCTCTGCGTCCTACCCTGCGGCCACTTCTTTGGCAGGAGATGTATGCAGAAATGGACATCGCTGCAGGAGCACCAGGATGCTCCCCCGGTCTGCCCAAAATGTCGCTACCAACTGATCCATCCAAAGTGCAAGCATCACATCAAGCTCAAGATGGTTCACACCAGCCAACTGAGTGCAATCAACCCCCGGTCCATCACCAAGCTTGTGCCACTCACCCGTGTGCACGAGCTCAACCCGGATAATCCCGAGAACGAATTTGTTGATGTGTCGCTTTGGGATCCGGTGGAGGGTGATTCTAAGCACAACTTCGGGGTAACGGACGAATGCTACTATTGTGAGAAGGAGCGGATGATCAGGGAATGGGAGCGGGAGCGGGAGTTGGAGCAGGGAGAGATCCCGAAATGGTGGTTCTAGTTATCACGAGGGCAGAAGGGAAAGGGTTTCCAGCCATTTAATGGGATGTTTGATTTAGCACTGGAACCCATATCAAAGAAATAATATGGGAGACACAAGGCGGCGTGGGAGAGGTAGATTTTGGGACCACGTCTCGGTGATTGGGTGAGTAGGTTGATAGGAAATACACTCCTATGTTTAATGCGGCACAAGAAGCAAAATGATGGCATTGTAACAGCATGTGTAGATGTGAGCTTCTCAAAAACTTACGTACACACCCAAAGCACTTTGTAGGAATGGCCATGACTTGGATCATAAGAAGCGAAGAGCTGGCGAGCTGCATATCTACTTACTACCTGTGCATATGAGAAATCAATGAGTAAGTAATGAAAAATGGCTTGCCACTCTCACCTATTAATATGTAAATATCGATAAGATCTTTAATAACAACGGCGATAGCATACACCAACTACAGGCTTTCAACCGGCAAAGCGAAATGCGTGGTTCAAGGTGTAAATAGTATATACAAAAGCATACGAGCAGACCAATAGTCCAAGCAAGTGTTACCCATAAAGGTTTTCGCACCCCTTCATCGACGATACCATGCCTAGGGGTTTTTTTCCTTTCGTACTTTGCAACGCAATACTGGCTGCTGGTGATACTGAGAGCTATGTGTTATGATCCAAGTAACACAATCGTCGGCTGCCAGATAATTCTGCTATCGTCATCGCGATAACAAATCCGCAGGGTGCCGTGGTGTTGTCGTTCTCGTCTGTATCATAATCATTATCTTATACTCAACCCGCAAATAAAAACAGCCAGAGGCTGAAACTGGTGTGTTCCAGCGACGTAAGTTAGCCACGTGCGTCTGAAAGCAAGGGTTATAAGTGGTGGAAAATTCCAGCCTACCTACTACCCATTCATAACCATTATCTATCTGGAGGGCACCCTCTCTTCACTACCTACTACTACCAAAGCAGTCTGCTTATCTAATTTTTCGATGACAACAGGCTCTTAGAAATGTATTATTTGTAAATTTCGGAAACGGTAGAATAGTTTATGCGTTTGCAGCCCAAATTCTATTGCTGGCACAGTTACCACGGTCTTATGAAGCTTCTACAGGTAGATAGCAGAACGGACTACTAATCCCTGTGGGTTTGACCCCTGTAGCGAAGTCTCTACTCCACCAAATTTGGCAACTAATAGCTTTAGTGACGGCCTCTAATCCAGGTAGCACCATAGACTATAAGATGTGGTGCCAAGTAGCCGCTAGATAATTGACCTACAAGCTCGTGGCACTTCAGACCAGACTTGATATGTGACCAAATCAAATCGCGGATTCTTTCCACGTCCTTCCAGGGAAACTGTGCCCGCAAACATACATAACGTAGGTGGCAGTGCGCGGGGTCTCTAGGCAGGCAGTGCTTATCCCTAAACATCCCTCTATAAAACCCTGCCTGGACATCCCAAAAGTCAGCGCGGCTTCGAACCAACAACCATCAAAGAACTCACCATGACGCTTAGGAACTTGCTCCGATATATTTACAATAAAGCTCTGGTTAGCCTAGTGCGCACGATCCTCACCGTGACTGGCAGGTATCAAAGGATCGCGCTGATCCCGCGTGTCTCGAGATATGAGAAGAGTATTAAAATCCCCTCCCGTGACAAGGGACGGCATATCTTGGCCGACATCTACTACCCGGACACAGATTCCGAGGCGCCGCTGCCGGTCCTCGTGAACTGGCATGGGAGTGGCTTCATCGTGCCACTTTGGGGCTCGGATGCGCTGCACGATGGCGCAGGCGCGCTGCGCGATTGGGGAGAGGTTCTGCCTGAAGGAGGCATCTAGGACGAAGAATCGTGTAAGTTTTATATTATATATCCCGTGTTTTCATGAGGGTGGGTGTGGTAAAGGTGTGTATGAATGAAGAGGTGCCTTCTCATGCGTTATGAGATCGCGTTACTGACCACTCCGCTGCTTGTTCTCCTCGGCGATGAGTGCCTCCCGACCCTCGAGGTATTTTTGTAGGAAAGGGTCATTTTCTTGAGGTATATCGGATGAGACCTCCTCCCATTCCTGGTCTGTGAAGCGCAGTGGTTTGGAACTCATCTTTAAAAGTGAGATATGTAAGTAATAAGAGGTGTGATGGGGGCAGGGGAAAGAGGAAAGTGGATGAGGTGAGAGCTACAATTGTGGGTGGTGAGACTCAAATGAAGAGAGAGAGAGAGAGAGAGAAAAGACGATATTTAATTCTAGAGGATGATTCTTCTTATTTTATATGAGTCTGAGGAGGAATGGATGTCTATCTGATTTGTACAACTTTCAACTTTTCAGTATGTCTTTACATGTAGCTTGCCGCAAGCCACTGACCACAGGACGACTTATCTCCCTGGTGCGTGTCGATCTCCCCGCTGTTCGGAATTGATGCTAGTAGTAGTAGTATTAGGTACCTGAATACAGGTAGTTAGGTAGCTTATACTTAGACCTATGGGTTGTAGGGGCCACTCCACCTCTTTTTTGGTCCTAACCCTCGCTGTTACTCTCGAATATTTTCCTGTTGGTTATTTACTTACCAATCAGCAATATCTCAATGATAATCCATTGTTATGCTTATGGTGATGCTTTGGCCGGTGACTCAATCTTATCCAAGTATTCAATTCAATACGGTGGCCGCCGGTTATCGCCGGGCACCCGGGGCGGTGGCCGGACTTCCGCTTTCGGAATTATACTATCGCAACTCCTCCACCCTAGATACTCAAAGTATTAGTTTATATTAACCTGAGTACGGAGTAGTAGATATCATATAAAATGAAATAGACTAATATATTTTTGTGATAATTGAGGAACAGAAATACGGTGGTTCACGATGTTAATCGTTGAAGTATATATTAGTGTCTGTATAGAGAAAAGTGCGAGTTTTAGTGTATACAAAGCTCTGTAAGTAGCGTCCAGACTTATAGATGGTACGAGGAACAGCATCTAGTTATGAGAATGCTCCTCCCTCGCACATCAACAATCTAAATATCTCCCTCTCCTCAACAATATCAATTCCCAATCCTCAATTTTCACGGTACATATCCCTGTTCACAACATCATTGCCACCGGTTTGTAACCCAAGCACGGTCAATACGGCGCAGCAAATAGTCTTGACTCGATCTACTCTATCGGTAGCTGGTTCCAGTTCCTATTCCCGCCCTCTCACGCCTCCTCGTCATCGTCATCGATCTCTAATCCTGAAATCATGGACTCTAGCTCCGCCATAACTTGATTTACTATAGCATCCTGTAACTTTGGGGTAGAAAGATCGTCGCCAACCCCAAAATCACAGTGTAGACACTTCTGTACGAGATCTCGGTACTTTGGTCCAAGTCTTGACCGCTGCAGGGCAAGTTTGTGAATCTCGTCAACGGCATTCGGATCCAGGTGTGTCCAGCGATCTATTTGAAGGAGGCCCACGCCAAGATTATGAAGAACTGAGTTTCGAACATGCTGTGAGGGCCCGCCACTCTCTGCATCTTGTTGCGCTGGCGGTAGCACGTCAGCTTGTTCGCAGACCCGTTTATGCCTCCTCCCCATAACAATACCAAAGTGCAGTGTGCTAAGGACACTTGCCATCTCGATACGATTGTTCAGGTAGTGGATGTCCCTCATCGTCCACCAGCTTCCAAGCCACGGAGTCGAGTGAAACTGTAGTATGGTGGCTACTACAGTTTTGGCCATTAGCAACTGGTCAAGAATATCGAAGTTTTCGTAAACAGGCCCATCGAACAGGTCGGCAAGCGATTTTGCCGTGGTGACGCTCTTGACGGCTGTTGTGCTCCCCCGGCAGACGCCAGACCACGGGTAGAACGAATGTCGAAATAGGTTCTGCGTCTCAATATCAACATAGCCCAGGCATGCTGGATCTCTGAGTTGCTGCATCTTCATAATGCAGCTGCGTTCGCTGGTGTATCCATCCTCTTGGGTATTAGATCCCTCATTCGCACGTCGATGGGGGAGTAGGCTATGTCCATCCGAGTTTGATGGTGAGTGAGGGTACGATGACCTTGAATTAACAAGGGTTTCGTCATCCCGACTGATTCGTCTTCGCTTGACCGCTCTCGAATTGATGGATGCCTGGGGCATTTCTCTATTGCCTAGCGCCAACTGCCTAGGGCGTTCAACAATCGCCGACCGAACCTGCAAAGAAATCGAGTCTATGCGTTTCGAGACGCTGCATCGGTTATTAGCAAAATCGTACACTAGAAATCACCGAACGAGGAGACTCACGTGGTTCCAGACAATTCCCACTCCCCAAGCAAGAGGAAATTCATCCTCACGTCCTCCCGAATCTCGGGATTGGCGAATAGTTTAATTACATGTCGCTGGTGCTTGCGTTCTTCACAAATCCAGTTTCCTACTGTAGCCTTGTAGAAAGCAAGAGCCGCCGGTCGCACGCGTCCAAACTCCCACCACCCCGATCGAAGCGGCTCCGGACTACCGGCGACGTCTTGCACCTGAACCCTAGGTAAGTCTCCTTTCCATTTTCGCGCATATTTTATTATGCTTTTGAGGTCAGAGTTATATTCCCTCAATCTCTTCAAAGCGTTGTCGTAATTAGTCACATTGATTGTAATCTTCAGACGATCTCTAAGCCGTCGTACAGTAGCTCTTAGAGTTTCATTCTGTAGTCATGTATAAGACAGCCATCAATTGTGAATAAATAACATATGCTCATATGATGTTGGCGGATAACTCACATCTTTTCTTTCAGACTCAAATGGCTGGAAGCTCTCCAACTCATTCCCGAGATCTTGGAGAGACGCCTGTATCCCTTCAAAAACGCCGCTAAAAGCTTCCTGTTTTCTCCCTAGGTATGTGCACGCCCCTCTCATAATACTACGAGCATTAGCGTCAAGCTCTCGCGCCCTCAATAAGGCTTCGACCTGAGAATGGTCTTTGGTAATTTGAAGAAATAGTAATTCGCATTCTGATTCAAAGATAACCCGCTGAATCTCGAACCCTCGTTGAATCCGTTTCAGTTCTCGCGAATAGTGACTAAAGATTCTTAACTTGGACTTAGCTGCGCGAAACCCTTTGAATGCCTCAATCACTAAGGGGGCGAGGGCAAGAGACAGGGAAAGAGGGTCGGCCATGTTTAGTCTATACAAGCGCTTAGTTTGAAGGTTTGCATTTTCGAAGGCGATTTGGAGTGTGGGTATCATGTATATACCATACGATACGGCCTGATGCTCAATTCTGCCTGGGGCTGGGCGCCTCTCCATGCATGACAAGGGGGCAGTGTTAGGCATTTTTCGCAACGTACCGTCCGCACTTTCAAACCCAACAATTCTATCTAGTCCACGGCTTCTCATTGAGTTCGCCACAATTTTAAGATGGACACAATGCACTCTTCGAAATCATTTGTCCGATGAGAAGATATCAATGAAAAGACCGTTGAACGAAATGGAGGAGCTGAGGAACTCGATCACCCGATGGCAAGCGAATGTCACGAGGGATTCACCAGAGGAGAAGCTTGTGCTAGCTGCGCATCGCTATGACCTGATTTTTCGAGTCTATAGGCCAGCGCTAGAGCTTTTGTGTAATGAGAAGGAAAGGGACACTAGTGTAAATCAACGACGCCTCAGACGCGCGCTCCAGACATTTCTGCTTTGGGGACAGCAGTACAAAGTCCCTATAGGAGAGCTAGATAGGTTAATTGATCGTTCCTGGCGTCTTCGGCAATGCGTCTTGAGAGCGTTAACCAGTATAGGGCAAGCTCTCACGGATCGTCCGTTCTACCCATCCTCGACTGAGTTTCCAACCACTGCTAATATTGTGATAGGTTTAATACCTCGTATTCAACAGCCACTTTCGGAATTGTTGCAAAACCATGTGTCTATGCTACAGAAGGCTAGGGAAGAAGCCACATTTTTCCTCGCTGGCAAGATGGAGCATGATCAGGTTGGCGATAAGTCTAGTGACGACGATAGCGACACTTCATCAGTCTTCGAGGCCGATTCTCTTTCCGAAATCACGAAAGACATGGCGTCTTATGTTGATAATTTAATGGACTTCGATGCGCTTTACGATGCAGCACAAGAGGACGTCAGCCTACACGAGTTGGAACCGGTGGCAAAGGTGGCCGCGACCGCGAACTCTATGGTTCCTAGCTCGGCCGCTGAAGTCTACACCGAAATGATGAGAATGAGATTTCCAGATATAAATAAAGACCTCCTTGTCTACTTAGGACAGGAAAACTACATTCGGATCGTCAAAGGCTTACAGCAACGCAAAAAGAATGAGGGCCAGGCTGAAGACGACCCAGGGACGAAGGAACATGACGCTGCTACCGTCAAGGAAAGCCAGTTTCATTATCCGGCTGTAAGCAAATATTACAAGCTCTCTCGGCGTTCCCGTCACGACCTTGCATTTGATGTTAAGGTACCACCACTTCCGGAAGAGGGAAAGCTAGGCCAGCCCTTCTTGTGTATCGCATGTGGGAAAAAGGTGACAATTTGCTCTACTAGGGCCTGGAAGTAAGTGAGGCCCCAAGCTCGCTGACACCGCATTTTTTCTAACGTGCTAGGAATCATCTTTTTTCTGATCTTGAAGCATATATTTGTCTCGATATCTCATGTCAATCCACTGTCGGCCCTCTAGACGGGCGTGAGCATTGGATCAAGCACCTGGCGGAGCATTATGGGGATCAATGGGAAAGCTTCTACTGCCCCTTATGTCTCAGGGAGACTGGGCGGGGAGAATCAACGGTTATAGATCACCTCGAGAAACATTTGCAGGGCATCGCTCTCGCTGCTCTACCTAATGACTGGGGAGATAGGTCTGAGCCTGTGTCGGATGTCGAAGACGACGACGACGACGACGACGACGACGACTACTACTACGACCCCTTGATGTCCATGTTCTTCAAGCGATATCTACCGGGCGATGCGGGGGCGAAAAATCCAATGGAGTCCAAGAAGCTTGCCAAATCTGCGGAACAACCACAAGCCCCTCATGGAGCCGCATCAAGGTCGGGCCCTACCTAGTAAGCCGAAAGGTAGCAAATCTGCGCCAAACTTTCCAGCACCATTTGATAGATGGGACCGACACTATACTAGCCCAGTTCTACCCTCAGAAGGCCAACAATCCCATGAAGGATAGCTCAAGATAATAGTCACGTATCTCATATTGGGGTTGCGAGATATGGTGTCAACACTCCCCTGTTATCGGACTCGTAAATAATGTGTGGAAATTTTCGTTAGTATCATCTAGCAATAGTTTATAGAGTATCAAGAAGGGTATTATCCTCACCGCTTTAGCCTTCTCTGCCTCGCTCAAGTCGCCCTCCTCGCTTACTACCCCCCAGACAAGCGTTCCATAGCGTCGTAATAGCACAGGGGAGATGATATCGGTGAACCTCAGAGAATGGTAAGGTCCCTCTGAAGTCACTCCAACACACCAAACATAAGAGCATTGACGGCTCGCACTGTATCGCCTAGAGCTCTATCCGAACAGCTCAACTGAAGATAGCCCTTCCGCTTACCCCCGTTGTCAGACGCAGATTCTAAGCCTTCAGCCGCAATACACGTGCCTGTATGTAGTCTTAGAGACAATAGGGTCTTTATCCTCTTTCAACACCGGGATGCCATACGATAGCAACCTCAAGGAGTCCTACCTCGGTACTACGACATGAATTAACAACCAATCTCGTCTCGAAAGGAACATGGGTACCCTGAAGACGACGAGGTTGTGTCTAAAACCGAGCGGATGCGATTGCCGTATGCGGTGAGCACGCACGCAACGCTCGTGAATGAGGCTCTGTCGACGCAAGGCATCGAGATCAGCGGCGAACCCGCGAGAGGAGCGTTGAAGGAAACGTTCCATCGGACGATTCCATATGCGAAGGAGAGGCACAGTCGTGTAAAAGTCCAGCATACCTAAAAGATTTTCTTTAACCCTTTCAAGTTTTTTTTCCTAGCTAAGTGTAGGACTTCTATAAACTTCGGTGCGTCAATACTACCTAACCTCCCGTCTGTCATGGCATGCAGGGAGACAATGGACCACTGCTAATGGAACGGTACCAATGGGCTGGAACCAATGAGGGTTACTATAGCCACCCCCAAACCATGCCGTCCCTGGCGGCTGAATTTGTCGCTCAGGCATGAACCGCCGAGTCCTGCAT
>JAPUUL010000580.1:0-16445 GCA_029590625.1 Lasiodiplodia mahajangana
GTACGTAATTCCGGGATGGGAGGAGGTCGATGATCTCAGCACGCTCCGGGTCGTTGGGGATGGCCTGTCCGGCTTTTTTTTCCCCTCAGCTACCCTAGCTGCGTTAACGTCGTCCAGCCGCACGCACGAGGATTAACCGCCCCCTTGTTGAACGCAGAGCAGGGGTGGGTGTCTCTGTTGCTGTGCAACATGAGGGATGCAGATATGTACGTATGTATGTATGTAAGCCCGAGGATTAGCGACGAGCTGAGGGGAAAATGCGTCTGCGTCTGCGTCTGCGTCTGTGTCTGTGTCTGCACACTACTACTACTACCACTACACTGGACAGGCGAACGAATCCAGCCCAGACTCAAATCGGGAGCACCCTGAATCCCCAGGTGATTGGTCGCGCGCGACTCGGATATTTGCACCTCTTATCTATCCTGCGCCAATTTCTCCCTTGCGTCGATTGTTAATATATGTACATTGGTACTTCCAGAATCACTACCATTAATTATATTGGCGATCGGCCTTGGGGCTGCCGATTGCGTTACATTAAGTGGCAAATTGATATAATCCTCTGGAGTATACGTCAACCCTCGGAAAATGTAACCCATATATTTCTTGTCACGAACTTTCCTATTGTTTGTTTTATTTCATTTTATCTTTCTCTTGGGCAGGCTGTTTGGAGACAGGCAATTCACAATGCCTATGCATGTCCTCGCCGGTAATATTTCTCGTTAGGGCATAGGTATATCGCTTATCCGTGATCCTACAACTGGGGTACAAGTCTTGATTGTTTGTTTTTAGAATACTTATACTCCTTCAAATCTCATCGCTTCCATCAAAAGAGACCCTGCTATAGGTAGCGACAAGGGTTAGCAAAGGGGTCCGGACCCATCGGAGCGTGTATTAAATCCTGGTGGGCCATACTTGGTAGCCAGGAAAGGGTTCGATTCTGCTACGTATATCGATCAGTCGGCCGTAGCTAGTCACATATGCGGATGTCGTCGCAGCTTAGCATGCCGAAGGAGAACACCCTTGAAGCCTTCTTCGAATATACGGATTTATTTAATGTGCCGGAAAAAAATACCCAAAAGTCCCACGGTCGGTTGCCGGCGATTCCAAACCTAGACATGCGTGACAATATCTGTGCCGGACGAACGACAATCGAGACGAACATAGACGTATCAGTTGCAATATCAGTATATATTCCCGGGTTTACCTCGCAGGAGGCGAGTGTTCCCCTATTTCGTGACACCGAGGCTCGTCCTATCTCGAAAGGTACAGATGGACGAGGGGCGAGGTGCTACCAGGAACAGAAATTATGCCAAACTCGTCAAAACCTACGTAGTTGCAGTAGCATTGCTAGCACATATATGGTATGCACACCAGTTAAACCTTAGCAGAGGGCCTTGAATATCCTACACCGGTAGGATGGCAGAACAGGTGCAGACGGGCTGCTGGAATACTAGAATACGTGCAATGCTCGGGAGTTAAGACGATTTGGATGAATAGATGAGGACCGTGAACTCCTCAAGTGCTTGCCATGAATGCGAATATATGAGGGATATGTTGCTAACGGCGGAACCGAATGAGGGACTAGCGGTTGTCACAAACACTCCTTATATAATGTTTTCGGCGTGGAAATAATTAGAGGGCAGGGCAGAAGTCCACGACTGTAAAATTACTTTCTACGTCGCAACAGATATATTCTTATAGTTCCTACCGTAAGGATTGACTATCCCATTCGGGCTCGGCGTCCTTTGTGAACGCTATCACATGTACCTCTCCAGAGTCACAACCTATCGCCACCTTATGTCCTTGCACACAGCTAGTGAGGATTCCATTTCCGCTTGGTTTGTGAAGATGTGGAATATATAGAGTACTTTGGTCCTTCCACCTGATCCAATCGTCTTGCAAGCCCCACGGGGACCACGAAGGCGGCCATAGCTCAACGTCACTCTTCGTAGGCTTCAAACGCCGGGGTCCCTTCTCAGTCAAAACCCAGTCTAGGTTGTCTGAACTAAACTGAAGTGAAGTAAAAGACCCTCCTTTAGATTGCCTCAGGCATGTTCCACTCTCGATGTCCCAAACCTGGATGCTGTCTAACGAAGACGAAACGAGGTGCTGACCACTGGGAGAGACCGCAACCACGGAAACAGGATCTTCGAGGTGAAAAATTCTGTATGGGTCAGTTATCTTCTTAGGTTTCTGGTCTCTAGGGCCCTGTGGTGTTAAATTCCACATTCGAATTGTGCGATCGTATCCGCCAGATATTAGGTACTTGTCATCCGCCGAAAATGCAACGGTATTGACCTGGTCGGAGTAGCTCTTGAAAAGCCTAGGACTCGGGCTTCTTTTCTTCGGCGCGCCTATACGGGGGGCCATAGGTACGTATGGCCCGCCGTCCAACTCCTATGCTCACACTCTCATTATCATCAGTCTTCATTTCTTCGGTCTGCCCCCCATCTCTACCACTATCACTGCTACTGCCCTCTATTTCCTGATGGCAATCGTGATTGTCTTCACTCAGATCCCATAATCTGACGCTATAGTCATCCGATGCGGAGGCTAGCAGCCGTTGATCATGCGAAAACGTAGCGCATTGTACCCACTCATAGTCATGATGGAATTTATACACTTGCATTCCAGTGGCTGTGTTCCAGACGATGACAGTAGAGTCTTCAGAAGTGGAACCCAGTCTTTGACCGTCCGGAGAGAAGAAAAGCCATAGGATCTGGCCGTCATGGCCTTCGAACGATCTTAGATGGCGGCCTGTATCTCCTTCCCACAGGCAGACTTGCCCATCTAGGGACCCTGACGTAAGGAATTTCTCATTCTGAGAGAACTTGACAATGGTGATAGGTTGCTGGTGACCCGGGGATGAACTATCCATATCGTTCTTGTCCCAGTGCCAGGTGCGGACAGTTCCATCCGCAGATGAGGATGCTAAAGACGACTCGACCGGTGACCATGACACCCACATTACCTCACGTTCATACCCGTAGAAGATCCGAGCTATTTGATCGTCCGCGGGGTTCTCTAGATCCCAGATCATAATCGCTCCGTCATCAGACGCTGAGGCAAGACGCTTCGAGCCAGGTGAAAACGAGACGGACCTGACACNTTTTTTTATGCCCGGCAAAACTTCTAAGTGCCAAGCCGTCGCAGTCCGCTTTCCATACTAGAACTTTCCCACTGTCCAATCCTGCAGATATCTGCATAGAATTTGGGGAATAACAGATATCGTTTGCATTCAATCGCTCTCCTGCCCGCATATCGTACAATTTCGTACCATCGTCTGGCCTGAAAACGGCAAGTGAGCCAAAGGAACCCAATGCAAGGTATCCATCATCAGAGAACTTCACTGGAACACTCGGAGTTAGTTATCGCTAATTATTTCCAGCGGATGTATAGAGATTTCAGAAGATTTCGGGCACTTTGGTGACCTTGAAAGGAAATTTTCACTTCGAAAGTTGCCAAAACAAGAATGAAATAGCTCCACGAGATACTCACAGCAAGTGACCTCGTGTTTCGTCTCCCACTCCTTGTATAATCGGCGTGATAAGACGTCCCAAATCCCCACTCGATTACCTTTTGATACAGCCAACTTTCTGGCGTCGCTAGAGAAAGCGGCAGAACCAAAAGAGTTGAGGGAATCTCCTATTTCAGACCTAGTAATCGTCCCTCCCAGTGTAGCTACTACGGGTTTCCATATCTTGACGCAGCTGTGTTCAACAGTAACTAAGTGTCCTTCTCTAGAGAACTGAACTCCACGGACCGAGCCATCGAAATCTGTTATTTCACTGCGCAGCTGGCCAAAACAGTTATATATACGTACCGTCCCATCGTCAGAGCCTGAAGCCAGCCAGCGACCATCGAACGAGTACGCATAGGATCTGGTGCAGCCCGTACGTCCCGTATTGGTAAAAGTGATACCGGGTCTTCTTTGTCTAGCCGTTGGCAACAGCTCGAGCCACTTGGGTTTATATTCAATTAGTTCACAAACGTTAACATTGGGCAAGAACAAGAGGTTATTCTTAGAGTGTATCTTGCTAGGGCTCTCCACAAAGAGCCAGCAGTAGATTAAGTCGAGGGCATATCGGATCCCCGCTGCGTACATCGCGTCGGTAGAGGCGCATTCGGTAGGCTAAAACAGCACGCGTAAGTCAAATTAGATGATACCAACAGAGATGGAGGTGTTGCATATGACTATCCGCTCCAAACAATGATCCGCAATCTGAGCATGGACAAGATCACCGCTGTCATCCGACGCACGCTTAAGAAAATCTTTGATGAATTGATGCACAAAACAGACTTTGCCGTCATGTAGTTCCAGAAATGGAGCGCAATAGTTATTGATGATAACTTCAAGGTTAGACTCCAACGGTAGGTCGATAATATCCTCTAGTTCCCCGATGCTTAGAGGCCGATAGGCGGCGGCCGCGGTGAAAAGAGTCTCTTTGCAAAACCAATTGGTCTTTCCAGAAAAGTCCGAAATTTTTCCCATGGAGTAAGAAAGAAGGTTCTCGACACCAGTAGGCAGCTCGCCGATGTGGCGGCCAGCATACCATGGAGCTCTCTTGCTTTGCACTATCTTGCAAGCCAGCGTGGTCCATAAGAAATTCCCCTGCGATTTCTTGGAAAGTCTATTTTTGATTTTGAAATGAAAATGCCCATTCTCTCGCATACCTCGCATGAGTATATCGGTTGCATAGACACAATATTCATCGGCGATGGGCCGCATAATAGCGCCGACGTCGAGATCGAGTTTGAAAAGGGCACTTATTTTATCGCGGTCCGTGGGCGATTCCTTAGTACCTTCGGATGGCTTGGTGATAGAGACCAACCATCGGACCTTTCGCGATGATAAAGTGATGGAAATTAGGGCTAAGAGGTCTTTCAGTGAGCTCTGTATTTCTGTGAAGTTCGCGTTGGGACAGCACTCATCGATCGCGTCAACGAGGAACAAATTTGGAGCAAATCGGGAGACTTGTAGCATCGAGCAAAGGGCCTTGGCCATCGTATGGAATTGTATTTCTTGGCTAAAGTCTTTGCCATCGTCAGATATGTGAGCTTCGACAAGGTGCTCTAGAAGATCCGGCTGCTGCCTCACTAGTTGGCCAACAAGGCTTGCAACTACTGTCGTGTGGTTATCCCAGTCCGTGTCTCTAGTTTCCCTGTTGCAAAAAAAGTATACTATTCCAACAGACGATCCGGTTTTCTTCTGCTCTACCAGGCCACGAGAGATTGCCTCGAGAAGCATCGATTTACCACAACCTGGGAGACCACCTACGAAGAATGGCCGGTTTTCAATTTCAGCGTCCCAGTTTAAGAACTGAGAGAGGATCGCTGAAGATACCGATTTCCAGTCAACTCCCTCGACGAAAGCTCTACAGTTACGAGCACGGAAAGGGTTCGCCTGTGGGCCGAGGGACTTTGGGATGTTTTGTCGTTCAGCCGGCCCGCCTGTCATGCTCGCGCCTCCGCTTGCGGATGCGATGATTCGTATATATTCTTCACGAAGTTCTGCGGTTTCCACCTCGGGAAACGGCTTAGATCGTTTTGCCATGTTGTTGCTAGCGTTTATATGATGAGGAGCGTCGAAAATTCCGATAAAAGGGATTTCTACAAGAACAAAGGAAGAGAGCAGGAAGAAGGTCTTAAAGCCCCGCGGGAATTCGGCACTACCCCGTGTGTAACACCTTCAGCCTCGAGAAATTTGGTCACAACCTGCTAGCACGCCAACACCTAGGCGAACTGTTGAGCAAGGGGTGTTAGAAACCTTAGCCTACGACAAGTAATAATGCGAGGTTGTATTTTTTTATTGTTTATTGTTATGCACAACAGCTATATATCCGCAGATCGCTCTCAGCCCACGATAATACATCATGTAGCACAAAGGTTTAACTCTTCTACAAGCGTAACCCTGCGAGAGTATGGTAATTCGGTCTCGCGGAAATTCTTTCCGGCCGATAAAGCATCTCACTAAAAGCCACGCACGTAGAAGGTGGAGGCTTAGACCTTTAAAGCCGTGGTGGCCGGTGTGTTGTTGGTGGTGTTGTCGCAGAGGATTTTCTAAATTAGGAATTTGATCCATTCTTGCCTCCCTTAAACGCGACTTGTTGGTAGAAAAGGGGGATGTGAGGCCTGTGGACGGTGGGCCATTAGGACCACTTGTAACAAAACGTAAAACGCAAGCACAGCGCAGCTACATCACCTACCATTAAAATTAACTAACCTCGGCAAACCACCCCAACTACTCAAATTACTCAAATTACTTATTTACCGGTTCTTAATATTGTTATTATTAATCGTACGAAGGTTAGAATATTATATTTAACGTTTTATTTTTTGTAGTCCTAATAGCCCAGCTTAAAGTAAGCCATTAAGACTATAAAAAACAAAACAAAAAATAAAATTAAAATTTAGCTGCCCGTTAGCCCAGTAGTAAAAAAAAAAAAATTCTACACAAATCAATCGATCAATCGATCAATTAAGTCAATAAATACAAAAATTTAGTTATTTGCTGTGTTTATTTACGTTGTGTTTACGTTTTGTCACAAGTGGTCCTAATGGACCTCCATACCTGTGCCCTACAATCAGATGTACTGATGTGACAAGACTAAATGTACAACGTACATAACTAGCTTACACGTCATATTTTCAATTACGCTACTCTCGGCACAGGCGGTAACCGATTTTCCAGAACAAAGCCTCGATGAAATACTTAGCGATACAGCCGAGTTTCCCGATTTCTCTCTCTTTAGCTACCTCCATAGCTTCCAGACTACAAGCATTCCGGTTTGACGATGACTTCTCTCGCGGATGAAGCTTTGGCTCTGGCTGGTAGAATCGATGAGCTCCTTTCCTCTGGCTCCTTGGGGGCTCTGGAGGCAGGACCTCGTCGTAAGCTGAGCGAAGCCGCTCGAAAGCTGAACCTTGCTACGGAGGCCACAGGAGACACCGTCCACAGGATCGTTCACTCGGTTTGTGCATACCTTTACAGTTTACCACCCCCAGCAACCCGACTGACAGATTAGTAGCCCCTTCAACTCCCACTCACTCTTGTTGGCTTAGAAACGGGATTGTTCGAAACCCTTGAGAAGAAGAAGGAGGCGACCAACGCAGATTTGGCAATCGCGACCAAAGTTGACCCAATTTTGATGAGTATGTCAGTATAGCCGTCCTCAACATCAACGACTAATGGCGTGCATAGAACGCCTCCTTCGTTACTACCAGTCGTTCGGAATAGTCGACCAGCCTTCTGATGACCGATACCGCGCAAATAATATTACGTCGGCTATGATTTCACCTGGCGGCCTTGCCGGGGTTCCTTTCTAGTAAGTCAGCTATAAATTGGGCGATAACTGAGGTTGCGGCAACAGTTACACGGCCAACCCACACCCACATTGGTATATAGCCCTTATCACAACATCTAACGGCTTTTGTAGCCTGGGGACTCTTGTGCCGGCCTTTAACGCACTTCCTGAATTCCTTCGTAAGACAGAATATGCGAATGTGACTGACGGAGCTAATTGCCCGTGGTACCTTGGTCACAACACTACCGAGCAAGCTTTTGAATGGGTCAAAGAACGCCCGGATATGAGGGGCCACTTCATGTCATGGATGGTCCATCAGCGGGATGGGCTCCCAACGTTCCTAGACGTTGTCGATTTCGAGAAAGAGTTCTCAGGTCACAGCCCAAACGATCCGGTCTTTGTTGATATCGGGGGAGCGTTAGGGCACCAATGCATTGCTCTGCGGCAAAAGCACCCTGGCCTCGTTGGTCGTATCATTCTCCAAGACAGAGAGGAAACTATCCAACAAATCAACGCGAAACCTATCTCAGATTTCCAGGGCATCGAAGCCCACGCTTACAATTTCTTTACGCCACAGCCAGTCAAAGGTAATTAGTACTCATCTACGCAGCTGATCGTTTATTTGATTTCTCATTAACTTCGTCCGCTAACCCAAATGTTGTCACTAGGTGCCCGCGCATACTACTTGCGCAACATTCTGCACGACTGGCCTGACGATAAGTGTGTCGAAATCCTCGGGAACGTCAAGTCCGCTATGACTAGAGACTCGCGGATCTTGATTGACGAGATGGTGCTACCCGAGCGTGGAGCGCCATGGAGAGCTACTCAATTGGATCTGGCTATGAGCGCCTGTTTTGCTGCTACGGAACGCTCCCGCGCACATTGGGATTCGCTCCTTGGAAAAGCAGGGCTTACTATTCTAGAGGTTCGGAAGTACACCGACCAGCTTGATGACTCCATCATCGTGGCTGTACCAAACGATCAAAACAAAGCGTCTGTGTCATAGAAAAGGCTATAGTAGTAGAAAGGCCGGAGATTCCACAGCCTTACACAGACAACACCATAGATACTTTATTATGGCTATCGCTCGTTTTCGCCACTGATGTTGGCTCTCGCAACAATGCAGAGGGCATCCTTCCCACCCCGGTCCCCCCYTTTTAATAATAGCAATACCGTGCTTATCAAACACCTTAAGTCGAGCCATAGCCAGCGTTGATCAAATGCGTGTAACTACATCTGAACCGGTTTTTGAATCAGTGACAAACATCGACTGTAGCTTTTGCAAAGTTATAGATTACCAATTCTTCTCATTTGTTGTACAACGAGACGAGTATAAGTGCCGTCCGCTGCGCGCGCGGCCAGGACCCCTGTTTCATGCACTGCCTAGTCTTCGAAGCGACAATGCCTTTAGTTTTAGTTTGGCGTTGGAAATGTCAGGTTTGGTGTAGGGATCCCTTACAACCCGGTAACAAGGTCAAAACAGTGGCAGAATCAGGTGCAAACACCCCAAAAAATTATGCACGCGGCCGACTTCAATGTGTATTTTCATGGAGATATCTTTCAGAATTTAACGTCATCATTTCTACGCCTCCATACCCCGAGTTAGCAACCACACCTCATAAAGACTTGTTGTGATGGTGATCCCGGGCCGATTCTCAAACTTCAAATTCGATCACTATCTCAAGAATCGAACGTACTCATCTATCCCACGCTTCTTCCCTACTAGGTCGAATATTCGGGGGGTCGTTACAAGCCCGAGGAGAAAACAATTTACGGTGATAACAAGATGATTATTGTAACCCACAAATCGCAAGCACAGCTCTACAGAACTTTTCTCACTTTCTTCACTAGAGTACTCCCGTAGTAATTCAGTACAAGTCCGTCTTCTAAGCTCCCTCCCTATAAGTGTTATATCTGTGGCTATAGCTTCTAGTGGACGGTTCGCCCAAGCCGTTTTATTCTAGGTTCTGAAGGACCAAGCAAACTGATTCAACACATTAGAACGGCATAAGGGATCACCTTCAAGTCTCTCTTCCTTGTTCGCAACATCTGAATTACAGAACTGATAATATAGGGATCTAATTTAGGATGAGGTCAAGCTTTTAAATTATAGAGCAAAGCTCCTGTCGCAAATTTGGGTATGGACAGTCAGTGCTCTGCTAGACTACGTCCGGTTGGTGAGAGAATGCATGGCCTTGACGAGATGCAGATAGAATTAATACCATCATAATTCGTTGTATCCTAGTTGTTCCCTAGAGTACAAGACGAGATACCGCTCAAAGCCCCCTGTTTAGTGCAAATATCTTGGACTAAGGCATGCCATAAACAGCCTCCTAGTATGGGTCTCACGTTCTACCAATGTGCTGAGTAAGCCATGCGCAACTTAAAATTTCCGCAGGCAACCCCATTCCTCCTTATCTGTCTTTTACACATACAGGCTAATACGCTATCCGCCCCTATCCCCCTAAATTGACAGACAATCCCCTCACTCGCTATGAATTGTAGGTTATCTTATCATAAAATAGCGTAACTCGAGCTAACTATAAACTTCGGAAGCTTCAAGTAACAGCAGCGCGGAAACTATACAATCTATAACAGAACTACATTCAAAAGCTTGGCTCGAGCAGGAGGAGTTATGGATAACCAGATTCTTCAAGGAGCGGGTGCCAGAAGAGTTGGCAAAATCCGGAAAGACTTCAGAGAATTGCAAAATCCCAACTGCAAACGATTGCGAAAGTTTTGCTCGGCGTCTCCTCCAAGCCCAGGATATCGAGCCGGTTAAGAGTCAAGGCGCCACCAGCTATACCCTTATATGTCCGAGCCAAGCAAAGATAATCCAATTCAGACTCAAGCCACTGGATGAAGGCGTCTTAACCCTTGCGCATAGGATCTACGGCGATTTGGTCCCCTCTATTATGTCCTTCGGCAACTTTGCCCTGCCTGTCTACATCTGCCCGGTGATTCCGGGGCAAGTGCATATGCTCCAAAAATTCCCCAAGGGTGCATTTCCTCTGCAGAGGCAGCTCACGACCGTTACTGAACTTGCGCAATTCGTGGCAAAATCCGCTTTCTGGCCCCAGCCGGTATCAACCTACTCCCCAACATCCTGGACAAAAACTGCCAGAAGCAACCTGATCAGGTTGACGCAGAATGATATCCTAAGGAAGATCGAGCCGCGTTTCGCAGATAAAGCATCGTCTCTATTAGAGAAAGTTTCCCTTCTCGACAAGCTTCCGCCAGTCTTGACACATCATGACTTTGCAGAGGTCAACATTATGGTTGATTTACAAGGACACTTAACAGGAGTGATCGATTTTGACGATGCTCAAACCGAAGCCTTTGGTATGTGTATCTTTGGAGTGTACGAAGGCTTCTTTGGTGTCATGAAGGATCAAAAGTGGAGCTTCTTCGATGAGCCCGCCGGAGATGGCTCCGGGCGAAGCGTGAGGAATGTGCTTGATACCGCATTCTGGGATACGCTGTGGGATTCAGTACCGCCGGGGATGAAGAGGCAAGAATTTGAAGAGGCTGTTATGGTCGCTGTTGATATCGGTATTATCAATCGATATTTTGTAAGGGGCTTAATCGAAAATGTGAATCTCGAAAGCGAAGATCATAGATTGTCGCTAGAGTTTGCAAAGGGCATCTTCTTGGAACAGTAGTATAATATTAAGCTGGCAACCGTGGGAGGACAACGTCTGTGTCTGGAATCTAGTTTGATTCTGCAAGCCCGCTAATTATTGCCGGGTGGCTTGCTTCAGATACGGCTACGACCAAATAAATAACGTGTGTAAGCTAAGCTGCATATCCGCAGCACCTCCGAAAGTGCTTCTTATTTTCCGCTTGCCGTGGATCACCGTGTTGCGTACATAATCATGAGCTAGCGTATCGGATCTGGCTCCGACAAAGCCAACCAATCCTATTTACCCGCCTCTTCTCTGTATATCTACGTTGTGGGATGAACTTGCAGGAGTCATAGCGAATGAGCCGCGTCTCCTTGATTTGCAGTCAGTCATTGCATGTGTCATTAATAAAACAAATTACGGCCTGAAGAGCCTTTCCACGCCCTCTTTTATTGATGCGTCACAATTCAGTCGGATGTTGTGTCAGGGGCGTGATTTCCTATAGCGCTTAGTCAATCAGCTGTCTTATAGGCAGGGCTAAGACAATGAATTTCAAACTGTGTTAGTTATCTGGCTAGGCCTCCGCTTGATAGGCTCTCCTACTGTTTAAGAGGATGGGATATTAAGATGTATTTACGTACTACAAACATTTGTCTCATATTGCAGACGACCGATCATTTTGTAAATGCGTGTTGGCGCTGCGCCGTTCGGCAAATNGGGGGGTTGATTGAATGTCTACCTAATCTACAAGAAATCACTGATATACAACCCCATCCTGGATTAGCGCTTCGTCGAGCCCTACCCAGTACTTGATCCAGTTAAAGATACTGCGATGCCACAATAAGCTGTTTTGGCGATTCGTAACCCAGTGTGTCTCATCGGGGAAGTGGAGGAAGCGGCTGGGCACGCCGAGTCTCTGAAGGATGTTGAAAGTCTGGATACCTTCACTGATAGAGACGCGGTAGTCGCCGTCGCTGTGGATGATGAACTCGGGCGTCTTGAAGTTGCGGGCATATGTCAGGGGGTCCCAGAGCTCGTAGTTCTCCCGATCATTCCAGATGGTGCCGTTCGAGTCGTGCTCGATGAACCACAGCTCGTCGGTCGAGTACGCAGCCACTTGGTTGATCTTGCCGTCATGGCAGACGAGCGCCTTGAACTCGCGTCCTAGGTCGTGGCCCTGAACCCAGTTCGTCATGTAACATCCGAAGCTGGCGCCGGCAGCGATGGCCCTGTCTGTATCTACGTAGGGAACGTTGTTCTTCAGGTGCTCAAATACTTTGACAAGGTCGGTGTACGGTGTCCCTCCCCAGTTGTTTTGAATCTTGTCCGTGAACGCCTGGCTGTAGCTGGGTGATCCCGTAAATTGGGTCGCCGTCACAATGAAGCCCTGTTCGGCCCAGAGACGGAGGTTCCACCGGGTACTCCACGAGTCTCCCTGAGTAGATTGAGGCCCGCCGTGACTATAGCATTAATGTAAGTAACTCTGCTAACACGACGGTCGGTACTTGTTCCCGGGGCACTTGAAGCCTTTCAAGTGTGACGTAATAGGTTACTCACATGATGAATGCCAATGGATACTTCTTCTTCGGGTCAAAGCCCGTGGGGTAGAACATGAAGGTCTGTATATCATCGCCGTCATCATTCTTAACCCAGAAGTTGGAGACCGAATCGGACTTGAGCCCCTTCAGTTCTGGATCTACTTCATTAGCGGTGAAGAGGACCTTTTTATCCTTCCCAGGAGATTGGGTATAAAAGATGCGACTCGTCCAACTGGCTGAGGCGGATACTAGCGCACGTCCGTTAGGGAGAATCGCAAAGTCAGCAAGGTTGGTCTCCGGGCCCGTGAAGTTCTTGGGCACAAAGGAACTTTTGGCAGTGGATGGAATAACGAATAGGCGTGTTGAAGCATGTAGCTCAGAAGCCACCCATAGGCTATCGCCTTTGGGAGTCCACTGTAGCGATGAGGGGCTCGAATCCCAGTCGTGAGCGAGAGGCGAGACCTTCGAACTGAGACCATTGATCGCTGCGACGTATAGCTTATATCGGTCGGATTCATAAGAAATACCATCCTGTTGGATGTATGCAAGCTTCTTGCCATCCGGAGACCATCGCGGGGACCCGCTGGCTCCTTGGGCCGCTAGAGGGGCTGAAGTGTTGGGGCCATTGACACGAACGGGAACTTTGGAGCCATCATGGGGAACCAGGTAAATGTAACTTGCGGTGTGGTTCGCCTTGGATAGCTCTGGGGCCTTGGTAAGGAAAGCAACAGTCCGACCGTCGAGCGACAAGTCATAGTCGCCCTGGTCACCAAAGGGCTGTACAGGTGTTTCGGGTCGGGTGACGGTAGCATTGATTTCCAACAAGAGATTCTTCAATCCGCCTGCCAAGGAATAGGACTTGTCACCATGGCTTTTCGCAAGCGCAAGTTTGCCACTGAAGATAGCATATCGCTCGGAGGTGATATAAACATCCCAATGTCTGATATAGTTGGAATCGTAAACAGCACCGGAGGTCAATGGCGCGGTGGCCAATTCAGAATTGTAGGCCGATCCATCGTCCCAGTTGGCAAGAGCGTTTACGACGAAGTTGATATCACCAGATTTCGTCTGCACGGCTTTCAGCCCCTGGAAGGGTGCCTCCAATGACGCGACTAAAGTCCTATGGAACTTCACGTAAGTAGTTAATTTTAGGCGGCACTAAGGAGGTTAACACGAACGGTGAGAATGTCTTTGCCCCAATGTCAGCGGTATAGAGCGTTACGCCTCCAGCAATCTCATCATTGGTGCCGTTGATGTACAATATACTAGTATCCGTGTCACCGATCCAGACAATCTCCGATACCTCTGAGCCGAATGGTGCCTCTTTGATCTTGCCGCTAGCCACATCTAGGAGCTGCCATGTCGTTGATGATTTCTGAGCATCCCAGTCGTAACTAGTAGACGAGAACAGCGCCAATTTCTATAACATTGTGTCAGAATTGAGTATTTATCTTATGGAATTGAACAGACGTACTCCGCTAGGATTCACATTCGCAGTACCTCGCCGCGGCGCAGCGAGCATTCCCCTGAGGAGGTCAGTGTAAGTAAAGAGTTATTCTCCAAGCGGGTTCGAATCCTGCGTACTCAATAGTAAGAGAGTATGCTAATGGCACCAGAGCGCCAAGAGCGAATACCGTCGCCCTTTTAACCGCCATACTGGTCCTTCACTCAGGTATTTGGCTCGCTAAGTGACCGACTCGGTGTGCCTGAAAGGTGAGAGCAGCTAGGCACAAGGGGCGAATACACGGGCGAAGCTCATATTTATAGGGATTTCATCAGTCCACGTCTAGACATCTAGATGCCATTATCCGTTAAGCGTCTCGGCGAGGAGCACGCGAGGAAGATACCAAACGAGAGTTCTTTTGCATGCCAAGCGGCACGTCTTATGGTGTGCGGTTGTATTGACCTGCCATTTCGGATGCTGCCAAGGGTCTAGTATATTGACTCTGGTCTTGGCCGTCCGACATTTCATTTCGTTATTGTGCTTATATCGTACAAATCAACAAGATATTCCATGGAAGTATTATCTAGATCCTAGGGAAAAGAGTCGCCTCGTAGATAAGCGAGCCTAGGGCTTGTCGGTTACTTCGTAAACTCATGTTAGGGAGCGCGTAGACACACCGCCGTTAGGTGGGTAGAGCCCGTTCTCATTCGACAGTGACCGATGCGGCTAATCCCCCGCGAAAGCAATGGCAACCATTGCAGACGATGGAGTTGGGATGCCCTTCTGCGTTTGGAGGTGTATGAATGATTGTTTCCGACCGTTCGGATGCGTTCCTAGCTACAGGTCTTCTGCGGGGTACCTATGGGACTCGCATGGAGTGCTGATTGGACCGTTATATTTGGTACCGTTCACTACACTCCCTAGACAGTCAGAGCACCCCGTTGAATCCATTTTGTTGGTAAATTCCAACGACACCGAAACTCTATAACTTGGTGCTACATAACTCAGCTGCTGATGGATGCAATTAGGATGTCCTATACGTAGCGGTCAGATCTCAAGCGCTATAATTAAATAGGTAGTAAATAACCACCATTCGCGGAAAGGAGTGACGCGTTGGCATAGCACGACGTGTACTGGCGATGACTGAAAGCTGGGTACAATCGGGCTCCCAGAGCCATCAAGGTCAATAATCAAAGCATGGTGATTCCTGAGATACATGCTCGCGAGTGCTTAACAATACCACATAAGCAAGAAGCATCTGGAGCAGCAACGAAGGCGGCTCAAGACTAAAGTGTGGGGAGCGAGTGAGAGCCTCAAGGTTTATACACCTATCTAATACACATAAAGTTAGAGCCAATCCTTAAATTCGGCGTGTAGATTACGCTGTACAGGGAGATAGTACGTGGACAGGAGGTAGGTAACCGATGAGATGTTGCTCGGTCTTCCACATTGGCCAAATCCCTTCGGTTCTCGATTTCCGGGCGTGGGAAGATCAAGTCCGCCAGGAAAAAGAACACTAAGTGGGAATGAGTGGACCGTGACAGCTTCAAAGCCCAACCACCATCCCTTCATCCCCCACCAAGGAATGGTGGTTCCCCGCTTTCGGCATCCTTTTTAGATATACCGGTATTACCACCGATATACCTAGGTAACACAGGCCTACCTGGTCAATGTTGAAATAAATTAAGTTGAGCCGCCAATCTAATGTCCCTCTCGTTCTTGACCGCTCGAACTCGCCGATTCGGAATTGAACGGGCATCGCGTTGGGATCTCAACTACGGTCACGTGTTCTAAGCCGGTTGATAGAAGAGCGTGAGGCCAGTACTTGGGACGGGCTGTAAAGACTGAAAATGGCCGACGAGAAGTATAATGAAGAGATGGAGGAGCGAAAAACAGTACGTCTAAAACTCCATTTCCCTTGCTAGAGGCTTCTCGGAGATGAAATATAGGAAAGCAGCCTACTAACAATAGAGCAGAGCCTCGAGGGCTACGTGAGCGCCGGCAGTGATGGCCCTATTACGGACGCTGAGCGAGCATTGAGGTGGAAGCAGGACAAGCGCATCATCCCGCTATCAGCTGGCATCTACTTCCTCTGCTACCTGGATCGATCCAACATTGGCAACGCGAAGATCTTGAACGCCTCGACACACAACGACTTGTTGACTGAGGCGAATATCTCAAACTCGCAGTTCACCATTGCGCTCTTCGTCTTCCTAGTCGCGTACGGCGTGTTCGAAGTGCCCTCAAACATCCTGCTCAAAAAGTTGCGCCCGTCGAGATGGATCGCCTTCCTCATGTTCTCCTGGGGCGCGCTGACGATCGGGCTCGGGGGCATCCATAACTATGCTTCCCTCACCGTCGTGCGCTTCCTATTAGGCGTGTTCGAAGCGTGAGTACCTACACACTTACCCTGCTTTTGAGACTTTACTTTAAGCAGAAACGATCGCTGACACTGGTTGAATGTACTTTAGTGGGCTATTCCCGGGTCTAGTATACTTCCTCACATTCTGGTATAAAGCAGACGAGCGAAGCATAC
>JAPUUL010000581.1:0-16432 GCA_029590625.1 Lasiodiplodia mahajangana
ACGGTTCGGGAGGATTGGAAGAAAGGGACATTGCGGACGAATTTCCCGGGCGCCTTTATGAATTTGCAGAGCGAGGCGTGCCTTTCCGAGCCCGCCGATCAATGCCTNCATCGACAACACTGTAACTCCAGCGGGCATACCCGCAAGCAACGCCACCTGCAACCAGGGGAGCGTGCCCTCCTATTATATTGAGATCACCGAAGGCTCCGATGTGACTGCGGCTCTCAAGTTCGCGAAAGAACATAAGGTTACGCTTTCGGTTAAGAACGCTGGGTAAGCAGTACTCGGCCAACGTCAGGGCTCCCGGCCTTTGACATGTTCTGAAAGTCCTCGCCATGTGCGCTTTTAGGATGCTCGTGGAGACGGAAATGCAAGTAGCTAACACCGTATGGCAGACATGACTACATGACGCGTAATTCGGGTAAAGGCACATTGAGTCTCTGGACGCACAATTTGCAAGATATGGAATATCACGATTCATTTATTCCTAATGGGTGCAAGGACGATGTTGGTAGAGTCATGATCGTCGGTGCCGGTACACCCAGTGGCGACGCACATATTTTCGCCGACGAGCATGATAGTGTTATTCTAGGTCCGTACTCACCATCCGTGGCGGTTTCGGGTGGGTGGCTACTGGGAGGTGGTCACGGTGTTTTAGGGCCTGTATACGGCATGGGAGCAGACCGTGTTGTCGAATTCAGGGTTGTGACGCCAGACGGCAAAGAGCGCATCGCCAATGCCTGTCAAAACACCGATCTATTCTTTGCTCTGAGAGGAGGTGGAGGTAGCAGTTTCGGTGTTGTCCTCAATGCCACGCACACCGTTATACCTCGAAAGCCCATTGCCTTTGCCGATGTGCACTTACCATCCAACATTTCGTCTGATACTGCGTTGGAATGGATTAAACTTTTGGTCGACGAATCGCTGGAATGGGGCCGTCAGGGCTGGGGTGGACATGTAGCTGGCACTGTAAGTAATTCTCGCCGTTGTGGTCTTTTACGGCCGTCTTTTACCCCGGGCCAATTTTGGAGTATACGGGTCCGCCTTGGCGTGCGATTTCGAAAAACTCCTCCATATGAAGTTCAAAATGGCTATGACTGACTCCGAATGTTGCAGTACGTTACACATTTCAACCCGGTCCCGGACTACATCTCCGACGACGGGACCAAGGCTCGGGCATCATTCCAGAAAGTGACGGATTTCGCATTAGCTCACGGAGGCACTAGCAATGTCGCTGTATATCCGAACTGGCTGACAATCTGGAACGACTTCTTGTTGCCGCTCGATACGATGCAAGGCGGTAACATGGGCATGGGTTCCAGCCGTCTCATACCCGATGAACTGTTCGCAACCGAGGCAGGTAAAGAACAGATCATGTCTTATTTTCGGTCAATCGCGCATCTCGGTTTTAACCCCGTAAATTTCTACACTCCCGTGACAACACCCTTTGCGTACCAGCGATTACAGAATCCGGAGAGCTTCGCAAACAAGAGTTTTGGCACTTCATTGACACCAGCATGGTACCGCTCATTGTGGCACTTGCAGACTATTGGATCCATGGCGTGGAATAGCTCGTATGAGGACCGGGTGCAATTCGTCACTAACCTAACAAATTCTACGGTGCAGCTTGAGGCACTCGCAGGCCCTAACGCCGGTTCGCATTTCAACGAGGCGAATCCCTTCATGACCGGTTGGCAGGAGTCGTATTACGGCCGCGAAAACTACGAGAGACTACTTAAGATTAAAGCTAAATACGACCCTGAGAATATCCTAACGTGCTGGAAATGTATCGGCTTTCAGGATAAGAGAGATATTGCCTCCACTCGGTACCACTGCCAAGGGAAGTTGCAACAGGACGTATATAATAACCTAGGACTAAAGCCAAGCTCATAAAAGGCCAAAATAGAATTCGTGTCGCTACAGGTGCAATAGGTGCGATGACCAACTATACCCTCTATTGGGGGAGAATTATTTTGTTTTGGGCGGAAAATATAAAGCTTCCTACGTACTTAGGTATGTAGTTTGGCATGCGTTGCTTGCACCTATTACCACTTGGTCACTTGACTTGACAGCTAGGCACATGGAGTTAGCTACAAGGGCTGTTAGCTTCAACATTAAGTTGTTTGTAGTTGCGTATGTGGTGAGAAGAACATATAGAAGGGAGGGGGTTTTCTGAGTGGTCAAATCTCCTATTCAAGGATAAAGTGAAGAGAGANGGGGGGAAGATCTACCCTAGGCTAGTCTGGTCAGGTATTCATACCAGTGTCCCTCCGTTTGCCTGTTCTTACTTATCTCGAGTCACTCCTTTTCCTTAGTCTCTTTCATCCGCCACAATAGAAATATTCAAACCAGCAGTTAATAAACCCCGTGGCGGGAGTTTGGCATGACTAGTTGCATTGGAGTAGACGGCGGTGCGACCTCCCAGTACTGCGACCGCAATATGCGACTCGGGAAGAGAAATTAATCTCTGCATTGATTCAATTCGACTCATCGGCTCTTTTCTCTGTAGGAGACTCCCAGAACCCCGTCATGCGGCCGACTATATATGGACATAAGTGGTCATAAAGAAACATATCATCCCCCTTATTCACAGCTGCCTCTTTGACCCAGTCGGGAATCAGGCTCATGTTTTTCTGTAAAACATCATTCGCCTCGGACAAGAGCGTGTCTGAATACTGCTCTTGACCCGGGTCATTCTTGGTTAATGTTCCCAACAGGAATCTCACCCGTGCACTACATTCTTCTATCCATGTGGACATTGCTAAATTGTCTGTCAAGGAGCGGAGCAACTGTCTGAAAAGAGGGAAGCTATCAGTGGCTGGTCTCTTCGCCGATGGAGGATGTATTGACTTACTTAGCAGACTCAATCTCGTGCTGGCCCATTGTGGACTTGACGGCGGCCACCATGTATGTGCTATTCATGGTACGATGGTCAAACTCGCCCATAAGGTCTATGCGGCTCTTTCTGACCTCGTTGTGAAGGTCAAGAGCTGATTGTTTGTCTCCCTTAAACATGAGATGGCACGCAGTGGTGAATTTGTACTGCGAGACCATGAAACTCGAAGCATTCTTTAACTCCTTGGCGTTTAAGCTCGTAGCGTGTTGGATGGACTGAATGGCTTTGTCGCCGTCGCCGTTTCGTAGATGATCGAATGATGCAATGTAGTAGTACTTGGCATACTCAAAGGGGACGTCGTCTTCGTTGCCCCACTGGCGGTATTTTTCAAGGCAGTCTTTCATGATGTTGTGGGCGGTTTCAAACTTGTCTATCGCAATCATGCCGAAAGCAATGTCAGATTGGGCATTATAGAGACGAATCTCATCCTCTCGCGTAACCATCGTAGGTTCTAACTCCAAATGGAGCTTTTCGCGGAGCTCTTTAGCCTGTTGTCTGTGCATGATCTCGTCCTTCCGCGAGCTCAATCCTTGGAAGCAGTAGAGTATACCGAGAACGACATGGATATCGCTCCTCATGACGTCTACTGCCCGGCCCGAGAACTCTGGTCTTTCTAGGATCTGTAGAGCTGTCCGCAGGCTGGGAATACCCTCATCTCCAAGCATCCGCTCCCAGAGGAACATCCCAATGTCGGAAAGGAGAGATGCGAATTGCACGCTACCTTTCAACCCGGGTCCCGATCCAGAATAGGCCCTGTGTAAGGCTAGAACATGTGGCACGTATTTCTCGAACACTGACCAGTCTGACTCATTAGGGATCTGTGTCCCGGAAGCTCTGGGAAGTCGCACACGCAACAGAGAACTGGCGGCGTTGAATGCTGATTGCAACTCGTGTGGTTCCTCATCTAGTCGATGTAACACATCCTGCTGAAGTGAACGATGGAGAGAGAATGCCTCCCCGGCTGGGTTCGAGGATACGTGTGCCAGGTTTCGTTTGGTAAGGCCTTGAGCAACGTTCAACAGACTACGAACGATGTAAGCTTAGTACATATTTAAAATATTATAAGCGGCTTCACTAACTCGAACCTGTCACCACAATCTTCCAAATAAACGGTTTCGACTTCGGTGGATGCAAGTATGAGCTCGCCGGGGATTGTATCAGCGTTGAGGAAAGCCATGACATTGAGCAACCGGTGCGCCTTGATGTCTTTGCTTTTCAAGTCTCGAAGGATGATTTCATTAACATTGGCAAGGATTTCGTGCCGCTCCTCCACCTGAAATGTATTCCCAAGGCGGCTCGACCACATCTTCTTCGATCTTTGGCGTTCATGCAGGTCTGCTAGAAATGAAGCAAGAGACTGGCCCGCACTCATCAGGGATCCTGCAATATGAGCTATGGAAAGAGGATGATTTCCCACAAAATTGCATATCTGTCGTGCCAAGTGAGTATTGGTCCAGTCGTCGCCTTTTCTCTCAGTATTGTTGAGATATGACATCAACAGATCAACGCCATCATTGGAAGACAGTGGCTCTAGAAGAATCGTTTTTTGGGATTCCTGTGCTATGTCGGATATGTTGGAATTTTGTGTTGTTAGTATGATTGATCCTGGTCCAGTCATGGGCCAGATGCTCCTGATGTGGTTAATATCCACTACGTTGTCGAATATCAAGAGCCATCTCAACCCGTGGGCGTCTGGATGAGTAAAAGTTAGAGTGAAGAATCTCGCATGGGGAGGTCAAATACTTACCTGTGCTACCGAGCCAAGCTCTAGCCAACTCAATTTCGCGGCGCTGGTCTGTCTGCTCGTTCTCGCATGCATTTGAGACCTTCTTGTATATTGCAGCAAAGTCTTGACTGAGCTCAGTCAAATTTTGTGATCGTAACATGAAGATGCAGTCAAACTGATCCATGTACTTGTGGGCATACTCGGAAGCAAGCAGTGTCTTGCCCATTCCACCCATCGCATGGACCACGCATACTTTGATGTCTTTGGTGGCCTCCTGACAGGCATCACACTGGTTACCCCGTAGATGTTCGTGAACCTGGACTAATACATCATCTCTACCGATGAAGAACTCATTGTGCGGCTTGAGCCCGTCAATAAGCGGAAATGGATTTTCGGTGGGATCGGACGACTGGGCTACGCGAGACATGGCTAGCTGGCAAGAGTCAATCGGATAGCTAGGTGCCAGAAAGAAGCTTTTGGCCAAGCACCTGCTTGAGAACCGAGAGTACGATAGAGGAAATTGTCAGATTAGTCAAGAGAATCAGTCGGACTCAGCTCAGGTAGAGCAAGTAGAAACAAATAATCAGTCAAAACAGGAAGGTCGCCGTCGTTGAATTCGGCTTGATACAATGAACTGCAAGGGATCATTTCGTTGGGGGGGGGAAGCGGGGGAAAGCAAAGTACTGTTGGCAAAAGTGATATGTAATTTTGGTCAGCCTCTTCATCCGAAATACCCTATTTCTAAAGGCCCGATCAAAACCTCCAGTCCTCGAGGTTTCCTTCACAATAAGAGCACAAGTCGTGAATGGAGGACAATCCCAGCACTTGTCATTGAGTTGCACGAGATATATACGAATTCTGTTCCGGCCCTTTATAAGCTTAGCTTTAGTTATAGGTTATTATATATGTTCTATTGAAATTTTCTTTATTAGTGGAATCGAAAAAGGTAATTTTTTTATTTTATTTTCAAAGTCGATATATTTTTAGTAAGACAACCTTTGCTCACCTTGGACCATGGAGAGCTTGGCTCAGACCATCAAATCCACGACACCGGTGATTCAGCAAATATGTCAAGTCTCTGGCACCCCAGGCGCCTCTATCGGTGTCATGAAGGGGGGCCGCCTGGTTACAACACTGGGGGTTGGTCGGCACAACCTGCTCGATGAAATGTCTGTACCTGACGACCAGACTATCTATCATATAGCCTCCCTAACGAAGACGATGACGGCAGCTGCGATCGGAATACTCGTCGAAGAAGGGAAATTGGCATTTGACACCCCTCTTAAAACTGTTCTTCCGGACTTCAAGCCCAGAGACCCTGTATTGCAAGCTGCCAACATCCAGGATCTCCTCTCTCATCGGACTGGGATGCCTGGGTGGAACTCATTATGGGCTCAGGGTGCAGAAACCCCTCATCTACCTATGACTTCACTTCTACGCACTCTTTCCGTTCTACCATCCTCCGCGCCCTTCCGGGACAGTTTCCTTTACTGGAACTTCGGCTATTCCCTCCTCGGTTACATCATTGAAAGGGTTTCCGGTCAATCATGCGGGACCTTCATGACCGAGAGAATCTTCAAACCTCTGGGCATGCATCGAAGTGCCCTTCCAGCTGGGGATTTCGAGACAGGCAACTACGCCAAAGCGTACCAGCCTCTTGCTAACGGAGGTTTTGTTGAGTGCCCTAGGCCCTACGGCCGCGATGGCGTAGTCACGGGGCCTTCTGGGGGTGTCCGGACTTCAGTTCACGATATGCTGATCTTCTACAACGAACTATTGAGAGCAAGACGAGCCGAGATAGAAAGCACAGCGACCCCACAGGGTGGTGTCCTCAAACAAGTCCTTCACCTGACTAGTGGGCACAACTTTCTGTCAAGGACAGTGGACAGAGAACAGTCCATGGGTTCTGGTATCCTTCGAGTGCAACTCCCTGGTAGTTTTGGCGCGATAGGCTACAATTTTGAGCACATGCCAAGCATGCCAAAGTTGGGGAACAGCAGTGACTCACAGCTGATATTGTACAACCAAGGCAGCTACTCAGGATACCTGTCGTCAGTTTTTCTGGTCCCCGAGGAGGACCTCGTGATTGTTGTACTCTCCAACTCCTTGGCATGGAGTGATACAGCAGACTGGATTGGCCAGTTCTTACTAGAGCAGATTCTCGATCTAGGGAACAAGCATGATTTTGTTAAGCTTGCACAGCAGGTCGTAGATAGAAGGAAAGCCCAGTTTCTCGAGGCCGAGAAGCAGTTTGCAGCGGAGAAGAAAGCTTCAGAGTCGAAAAGGCCCCTGGATGAATTCGTCGGAGACTATCACCACGAAGCGGGCACCTTTTTCGTTCGCGTGTCGTTAGGAGATGGTGGCCTTCGTGCCTGCTTCCAAGGTTTCGAAGGCGACTCGTACAATCTCCAGATCGTAGAACAGGACGTGTTATCCTTCTTCACCCCGCGAGATGATCAAGTGCGCCGAGGTAGGTGGCCTTCTGCTCATCTAAATGACTTCAAGTTTCGATTTTATACCGACGCAAGCGATATAATCGTCGGCATGAAGTGGAGCATAGAGAGCGCCGTAAAGGAGCCTTCAACGCTCATTAAGACTCCCATCCGTTCGCCACCGCCGCGTTCGTCGTATTATCTGCCATAGAGCTTGCTGCCTTTGTCTTTTTGAGCTGCGCAACAGCGAAGAGGAAGCAGAATCGCGATATATGATGGCATATGGACAGCACAATATCGTCTCTCCTAAAGCTACCATAAGAGTGCTTCTCGGTCATTGTAACAGGAGCCTGTAGTTGGGGCTTAGAGGATTATTCAATTCGCAATAATATTCCATGGGACCGAGGCTCCGAGTGACTTCTAATCCTCCAATCCAGATGGGATTACACAGCTTATTAATAATAATTTGGCTTTTTAGCTTTACGATCCCGAATACCCTCTCGCTTCATCATTATCGGATTCCGATCCTGGTTGCCTTATCTAATGGCCTCTCAAAATACCGTATAGATGTTTAATTAATTAACAGAATCATCATAGCTCAGGATCGAAGCCGAATATCTAGTGCAGCAGTGCCATAGACATGTAGGCTTCGTGTGTGATAAGGGCTTATGATTATTCAAGGCTTCGAACTGTAATTTAGTTCAATTTAGCTAATGATTCTACTTGGTCTTAAGGGTCAATAGATACTGTGTCAGTGCGGGCGGTCTGGTATCATGGGGGTCAGATTGATTGCACAAGGAAGATCGCAGTGGATTTATTCATATAAAAGGTGTAGTCTAATTCTAGTTTTTCGTAGTTTTCTTTTCCCAGCATCTCTCTTAGAGGGACTACTTTGGAGTCCTCTCTTTGAGGAACCTCATAATCGTTACTATTTCCCCTTGTTTACAAATCCCAAAAGTGCCATGTGACTAAGGTTAGGTCTCTAGAGTACGGTCTGCGTGGCCGATCACACGAGCCGTTTCAAAACTTCCTGAAACAATCCCGGCGGTAGTGGCCTAACTCCCTCCAATAGATGCCCTACAACTCATAGAGTTTTATCTGGTTGTAGAAAGGTCTCTATAAAGAGTTCCTATTGGCTATGTATGGCGTGTAGAATCCCCCGAAGTCGGGGTGCTTGGTAATAATTGTGGCCGCGCGCATAACAACAATAGCTCATGCAGACCCAAAATCGACTTTCAAAACTGCTCTAATTTGCTCTCTCCGTGCATCAGGTGGCCGTTAGGCTAACATCAAGTTCTCATTTCGTAGATTGTGGCTGACGGAGTCCAAGGATATGTTCCGTGAAATGTGTTACTGTCTTCGGTAATTGGATATTTTATTGGGTCACCGTGCATTGGCCTGTCCAGTAAGGGATGAGCTGTGATCCAGACTACATTCATGGGATCCATATCACGGCGAGGGCTTCGGTGCCAAGATATGGGCGAGTCGAGGAACCTGCGAGGAATATAAATCGGCTTAGACTCGTGGTGAATGAGATGTTATGGTCTTACTGCGAGTAATTAAATTAAGCACACACAATGATCTCGTTCAAGAAACTCGGTACTTCGCTGGCCTTGCTAGCCCTGGCCGCCCCCGCTGCCATCATGGCGCATCCTCAGAAGCCCTTTGTTAAGCCTAGACGTAAGTTTCATGTCAACCTACCCCCTCAACAACTTGGCATATTTCCCACTTAGGAAGGACGATAATTTAGAAGTTAACGAGACTATTCCCACGAACTTTGGCGTAATAATCTTCCAAGCCATGCTCATGCAGGACATGGTTGGCGTGGTCGACCCGCTCCAACTCCTTTCACTCAAGTTTCCCATGAACCTATATATCCTCTCCTCGACGCTAGACCCCGTAACAACACAACCAATAAACGCCGCGATGAACACTCACAATTCATCCTTTTGGCCCACGTTCAACCCAACCCACACATTTGCCACAGCGCCAGACGACATTGAAGTATTGATCGTCCCCGGCGGTCCCGGGGTGCGAGCCCCTGACGTCTCGGCAATGACGGATTTTATTCGAGACAGATATCCCAAGTTGCGATATCTCTTAACTGTGTGTACAGGTGCGGGACTAGCGGCCAAGTCCGGCGTGCTTGATGGTAGAAAGGCGACAACGAACAAGAGTGCTTGGAAGACGATTACATCTTATGGCCCCAATACTACTTGGGTGAGCCCCGCACGCTGGGTTGTAGATGGGAACATTTGGAGTTCCTCTGGGGTAGGTTCATTTTTATTTCTTTCTATCCAAGGGCTACCGAATCATTGCGTTATCTCCCATGCCAAGGAATAGAATTGCAATACTGCGCAACAATACGAGGCAAAAGGGGATGAAGCATTGTCAAACTAAGAGCCTTGAATGCTTACAGTCATATATGAAACTTTGGTGCCTCCCGGCCTATATAAGCTAACTCTGTTATTCCTTTTGAAAGGCCACTGCCGGACTAGACCTAGCTTTCGCATGGATCAAGCATATTTGGGGCCAGGAATGGGTTGAATATGGTAAGTGGTCTCTTAATACCTAATTTAGTTCCTCAGCAACACTGTCAGATAAGCAAAATTTCCATCCCAACGGGTTTCCACTTTATGACAAGTTATGATTTTGCCACCAAACCACTATATATTATCTAGGAATTAAGATCTGACTTGGCTTCGTAGTGATGGGACTCGAGGAATATGTACCAAACCCGCAGGACTTTGATCCCTTTTCAGCTAAATTCAACATCACCCCGAACGGATCTTTGTGAGGAGGATAGACATAGTAAATGAGCCAGTGGGATAGAGAGAGCCGCCATCGTCGGCGGTTTAGGTAGACTGGGGACGTTTGACTTCCTTGTTTTGTTAGGAGAATTGAGTCAGTTAGAGATCATCCGAGTGTGCACCAGCGGCCGCTCATCTTCATAAGTAGCTCTGGGCATAAGTTCTTGTATCCTGTCACGTAAGTTAGTTTATTTAGGTGTAGACTTGGTATGCGATACCTATTGATGTTGTAGAAGAAGCTAGAAGTGATACTTGTTAGAAATGTTGAAGCTATTGGAAGCTAATTATAGTGGCTGGGATCACTATAACTTGGTAGTCAGTGGGGTCGGACAATCAGACTCATCACAGTTCATTGCTCCTTCAGTGCTAGAATTGAACTTAATTATTACCTATTCAGAAGTTGTATAGGCATTTTTTATATTCTATTTAGTAGAGGAGCTTTCTCGGCTTTCTATATGCTTCTCCTAGTACCTACATACTACGCCGACCCCTGCACCGTGGTGAGTTGGTCACCCTAGTATCTCGAATCCAGGTCCATCGGCCATCGGCGATAACACCACCACATAGGATATGTTGGAAAACCGGTATCGGGCTTTGAAGAATTACAAATGAAATGCACCTACGATCACGGCCACAGGAAAAACTATTGTCTTTCGGAATTAGATAGAACTCTATATTGAGAATGAAGATACGGAACGGATTTAGACAATGATGGTGGACGATTGGTCAGAAAGATCAGTAATCACGGTGAAGGCAATTTCAACATGGCAACCTCAACAGACACCGACGGCATCAATCACCAATTCTCTCCAAGCGGACGGCTCGCTTTCCTGGAAATATAAGTAGTTATGGGCTCCATGATAATACTTGTGTCGCATACAGCATCCCATTGTGCTTCGAATCAGCCGTTACCGACATCTCGGCACTGGTTATGAAGAGAAACTGGGCACGACCACTTATACAACTTCCCCCATTGTGCTTGAACCTCTGCTTTTCTGTAGCCATGTCTCCTCTAAGGGCCGACGTCTACAATTCTCCTGCGATCCCGACCAACAAAACACTCCCTGATGGTTCAGTCGGATTCTGGCAGCCTACCGTCGTTACATTGGTCTCTGGAGAGTCAGAGGCCGTGCTCATTGACACACTTTTCACTGCCCAGCAAGGTGTCGCCCTCGGCGACTGGCTCCAAGACACTCTCGGTGAAAAACGGCTTACGACCATCTACATAACTCACGGCCATGGCGACCACTGGTTCAACGTTGTGTACCTAAAGCAGAGATTCCCCGAAATTCGGGTTGTGTCGACCCAGGAGTCAATCGACCACATGGCTACCCAGATAACGCCAGATGGGCGTGATTTTTGGGACGAGCTGTTTCCCGGTCAAATCGACGAAGCATCCTTCCAAATCACAGCCGAGCCCCTGAAAGATAACCAATTCTTTCTAGAAGGACACCGACTCGAGGCCATGGACGTCGGCCACTCCGACACCGATAACACGACGTTCTTATACGTGCCGGATCTCAAACTAGCGGCCTGTGGCGACATCGTCTACAATGACGTGCACATGTGGCTCGTCGAGTCCCAGCTGCAAAGCCAGCGTGATGCTTGGATACGTGCTCTCGACGATGTGGCGGCGTACGACCCTGCCATCGTGATCGGTGCTCACCACAGACTCGGAGGTATTGATGGCGCTTTCAATATTGAAGCCTCGAAACACTATATTCAGACCTTCAGTGAGGAGCAACAGAAGGCGGAAAATGCTGTCGACTTGTACGACAGGATGCGAAAGGCCTTTCCTAGTCGTCTTGGGTTTTTGGTTCTGTGGCTGAGTTGCCAGGCTGCCTTTCCGTCAAGCAACTAGGTAGCCAAGGTAGTTGGCAGAACTAGTCACCATCACCCTTGTATTTATGGGGTTTGTCAATGGCTTCTCAAAAGCCCGGGGCAGGATATCACCAACTTGTAGAGCTTTATTTTGTAAAGCCTACCCGGGGTTGCACCCTTCATTTTCCACTTGCCATAATTAGCTTGCTGGATGATTTTACCTTCTTTTCCCCCTATTTCAAATAACTAGCTCTTGTTATAGCACTAGCTATGATAGGTTATGTCAAGTCTAAGCTAGATTTATCCCATTAAAATAAACAGTTCCTCATATCGGCTTGTTCATTTATTGTGGACATGGGTGGAATTCACCGCCGTAGGACCCAGCTAAGCCTCAGAGATATCGTGCCCTCTAACTTACGTATGATTCTACGACTTATACCCTCTCGCTTCATCTTACCATTTAGGTTGCTGTTGCCTCCCGCGACCTGGTACAGCTGTTTTATTATCCAACGGGAGTGCTGTAGGGGTGCAGCACGGCGAATGACCTTGTGTAACGGTATCTTAGGTGTGGGAATTAGGCACGCGCGACATGAAGCCAAGTTTCTGAAAAATCACGACAGTAACCTAGACAATCGTATTTTAGTGATTTAATTGATCTCACGCACAAACTATCCTAAAACGAGCTACTAAATATTAGGGGAAGTATATGCTTCCATATTTCCTCTTTCAGCTTGAACACGTAGTCTCTCGAAGAAAATGCGGCGCACTATAAATGAGGTCACTGGGGTATGGCTGTCTTCTTCAAAGGCTAGGCGGACGTCAGAGGAACCTTTTTGGAAAGGGACTTATGTGAAACCTCTTTGATCTGTTAATAAAACGATATGACTTCTAACATCTGAGTGGCTGCGGCGGTTAGATCATATAAGCATAACACTAAGCGACATAACTAATTCCCTATCATACTTTGAAACTTCGTGTTACCAGGGACCAATCCTCCTGCCCTGAATACAATGAGCGAATGCCGATGTATCTCCAAGAAAATCCCACTAACTCCTCTATCTGGTTAAGGCCAAGGAGGTGTCCCACGGTCCCGGGCTACGGACGCGGCAACGGATGTATCAAGTGAAACGATGCCGTTAGATCAATGTAAACGGGCCAACAAAATCAGCAATTATGAACCTGGAACTCCGTAAACATACAGACGTTGTAGATACAGTTCGAGTGATATATTCAGTAGTAGTGTCGTTATCGTGACCGAGACGGGCGGCCATCATCTAATTTACATCCAATGCCCAAGGCCCCTTAGTATACATGAATTTGATAGCTGTTTCTACAATGTCAAAGAACCGATCCTCTTCAATCTCGATATCCTTAACGTGCCATTCATCTCGTCGTACGAGTTTTTCTCTGTCCCCCTCTGTCCCAATGCTATGGTCGTCATACTGAATAGCCTCTCGTTCAGTCTCAACCGCCGTTCCATTCACGGTCTGCATACTGTCTACTATATCCCCCACTTCCCCGGCGCTCCACTCCTCCTGCGGGATGATGTTCGCGTGGGTACGGAAGTACCCGAGATTGCGCATTCCTGCCACGTTCCGGAACCCGCGGTGCTCAAACCCTGACGGTAGGATCTCAACCAAGAAGACAGGCTCCTGCAGAGCGGGCTCGGCCAGCAGAGCAGCGGCGTAAAGCACACGTCTGGCAGTAGGAATGATTTGGCCACCACCACGGTGGATAGCATCAGCGTGTAGAGTAACGTCGAGGATGTTCCAGCGGACACCACGCACGGGCTCTTCGGCAACAGGACCTTCTCTTGTCGCCCATTGGAAACCGGAGACGACAGAGTCCTTGATTTCGTTCAGGTACTGAACAGCCTTGGTCTGGTCAACCAGCAAGTTGGCACCGTTACCATCGGGACCGAAGCACCAGATCTTTCGCGCATCGGTGACATCCCAGCCGAAGTCATCGGCGAGAATGCGAGCACGAGCCTTGAAATCGTCGCGAGGAGAAATCTTGCCATCTTCGATGGTTTTGGCCAGCTCCTCGTCCATGGGCTCGGCAACCATGTATAGACGGTTGTGCTTGTTAGGAGACTTGGATAGAGCAGTGATGGAGGACTTGCCACCAACGGTCTCACGGTACTGAACGACGGGGTCGGAGAAGATTAGAGGAACACCGGCGTGGTCCTCCTCGAGATCCTTCAAGCAAATCTCGAGATGCAGCTCACCGGCACCAGCAACGATGTGCTCACCAGAGTCATTGGTAGAAGTTAGGACACAAGGGTCGGACTTGGAAAGACGCTTGAGACCTTCAACAAGCTTCGGCAGATCCTGAGCGTTCTTGACCTGGACGGACCGGGTGACGACAGGCGACACGGAGAACTTCATGACCTTAAGGTTGTGGGCGGTCTCAAGGGTAGTGAGAGTACCGGACTTGAGCAGGAACTGATCGATACCAACCAGACCAACAATGTTACCAGCGGGCATGTCGTCGATAGGCTCGACCTTGCCACCCATCATCAGAACGGTACGCTGGATAGCCTTGATGAAGAGATCCTCCTTCTTGCCAGGGGTGTAGTTGGGACCCTGGATACGGACCTTAATACCGGACTTGACGGTACCAGAGAAGACACGACCGAAAGCGTAGAAACGACCCTTATCGGAAGTAGGCACCATCTTGGAGACGTAGAGCATGAGAGGGCCCTTAGGGTCACAGTCACGGATACCAATAGCGGCCTCGTCATCGGGGGGGACCCTCGTACAGAGTCTCGGCACGGTATTTCTGGGCCGTGACAGGGGAAGGAAGGTGGAGAATCATCATCTCCAGAAGGGAATCGGCAGCGGGCAAGAAGGTTCGCATGACAGCCTTGAGGAGCTGCTTGCCCTCCTTATCCCTGTCCTCAGCAGGAAGCTTGAGGTCCAACTTGGAAAGAAGGGTGTTGACCTCATCCTTCTTGAAGTTCATGACGGCGGCGAAGATCTTGAAGATAGGGTCCAGGATGAACTGGTTAAAGGCACGCTCAAGCTGCTTACCGTCGTGAGTGCCCTTGGTGGTCCACTTCTTGGTAGCGGCGTTGAAGTAGTTGTCACCCTAATACGAGATTAGCACGATCGCCCCGTCGTTGACAAGCATGCAAGGAAACGGTTATTAAACTCCAAACTTACCCATAGACGCTCCATCATCTTGTTTCGGTCAACACCGAACTTCTTGGCGTAGCGGATGGCGAACTGACGAATGGTGAAAGCCCAGCCGTGCAGACCGGAGCCGAAAGCGACGGTACCCTTCTCAGGGTAGACCTGTAGGTCACCGAGGGTCTTGTCGAGATAGGTGGAGATAACGACGTTGACGGACTCGATGGTTCGCAGGAAGGTCTGGTAAAGGTCTTCCTTGGAGACCTGGAGCTCGAGAAGAGCACGATCAACCTTGTTGATGACAACGACAGGCTTGATACGCTCAGTCAGGGCCTGTCGCAAGACGGTCTCAGTCTGGACGCAGACACCCTCAATGGTGTCGACGACGACTAGAGCACCGTCGGTGACACGGAGAGCGGCGGTGACTTCAGAAGAGAAATCGACGTGACCGGGCGAGTCGATCAGGTTGATCAAGAAATCGGTACCGTCAGACTTCTGGCCAATGACATCCTTTAGGTCCTCCTCGGAAGGCAGAGTACCATATAGCGAGATGGCGGTAGACTTGATGGTGATACCACGTTCCTGCTCGTCGGGCCTTGTATCTGTAGCTCTCGCATCACCAGCTTTCGCGGTGGAGATGATACCGGCCTTGGCCAGGAGGGAATCGGTCAAGGTGGACTTTCCATGATCGACGTGGGCAATAACGGACATGTTACGGACATTGGTCGGCTTGTCCATAAGCCCCCGGATCTCGTCAATCGTGAAGCTACGGAGCAGGGCATGGTCAGCAGATTGTCGCGCGGTGGCAAGGAGAAAAGGCTTATCTCCGGGCGGGGTATGGTGTTTTGATTTTTTCTACGATTTTTTTTCTTGGGGTGTTCGACGCCGACGCCCAGCAGCCGACGCCCGAAACAGCCGGAAGAAGGCGCACGCCTCTTGTTGCGGATGGGGAGGGATATGTGATGCCAGAAGCCGAAGGTAGAGATAAAGACTTACTTGACCATTTTGACGGTGTTTTGGTTGTGACTTTACTGTAAGAACGAAGGTGTTAGCGACGAGATGGACTCTTTCCTCGCGATGAAGTGTGAAATCAAGAGCAAAGCGGGGTGATGATGAGCATTAGTAGCTCATTCCGCTGCCCGTCTCCTCCTAAGAATGAAGAAAGTCAGCAAGACAGGAAGTCGATGACGAACCTAGAAAAGAGAAACACAAGTAAAGTAGAGATGGAGAAAAGATGCACTCGCAAGCAACCACCGACCAGCTGTGGGTTGTTGCGGGAGGGCACAAAGATTGCGTTGCGACAAGCAGGTGGGAGAGTGCAAGTGCAAGTGCAGTGGTCGTAGGAAGAAAAGGAAAATTTGTATGTGTAGACCAGAGACTAGGTAGGTCGCAACGCCGTGGTGGGTAGGCAGTGGGAAAAAGCAGGAAGAGGAGGGGTTGATGCGTTGAGGCGGGGCAAACTCGTCGATTAGCGCACTTTTTTTTCGTGCTCCCGTCGAATTGAAATTCGATCTTGTGCTGGGGACCCAATCGAGGAGTCGCGAGGAGTGGCGTCACAAGTGGGCGGGGGCGGGGTACGTACCTCTTTTCTGCTGCATTACCTGCCTCACTCTTGT
>JAPUUL010000582.1:0-16431 GCA_029590625.1 Lasiodiplodia mahajangana
CTTTCAACACCCGCAGCCGCCCTTCACGGACCCACGACAGAGACCCACGGCCCCGGAACCGGTAAAAGGGCCCGCCCAGACTTTCAACCAGACTGTAAGTTGTTTACCAAACGTAGTTTCCTCAACCAGAACCCAGGATACTAACTCGTACCTCAGCCGCCCAAAGGCCATTCCAGCTATTCCTCGACCCGAAGACAGAGTACCTCTTCGACGCCAGGCCATCCGAAACGAACCGTGTCGGGTTCATCCCACGGTGGATTGAAAACTCCAAAAACGCCCGGGTACAGGACCCGCCAAGACCGGTTAGAGGCATACCAGCAAGAGTTCGAAATGGCTCGTAGTTTCGAAGACGACGGCACCTACTTCCCCCAAGGTTCACCCCGGAAGGGCTCCTCCAAGGGCAAGAAATAGGATCAGTCGGCTCGTACAGAGAGGCTTTGGCTACAGGTTACACAAGAACAGCAGTCGGAAGCAAGGGGTCAGGATATCTGGTATCGATGGAAAGCCACGAATGATGGCTCTCGCAAGGGAACTAATAAGCTGAAAGGGAGAGACACAAAAATAAACATTGGCAGGCGATTTCGAAGGCTAAAGCATACGGCCTCAAATGCGCAACACTTTTTGACTCTATTGGGGAAACCCCCGCTGCTGCTGCCGGGGCTGCTGTTCTTGAGTTTTCTCTTAGTCGTCACGAATTCCCTCGAGTCTACCTAGACTACTGCACCGATGGGAACACTGCGCGCAGACGAGCCAGGTTTTTCATTCGTGGTTCTACTAACTAAAAGACCTATTTGTTTTTGTTCCCGCTGCGACATCGCCCGCTCGCGCACTTGAGCACGATTTTAATTTCCATAGGCAACTATCCAAGGCAGTCTTGGATGAGGGAATGGGCGCATGATCATCAATTCTTAAAGTAGAAGGTATCAAGGCGTAAACAGGGGCTTCTAATGGGATTGTGCGGGATGAAAGGCGATCATGACAAGTTGCTGGGCTAAGCTGCGGTGTCTAAGGCAAGGAAAAGGAGAAAAGCATGGCGATGGGGAATCTATCTAGGCGCTCGGAGGCGTTGCTTGAACGAAGCATGGTTGGAAAATTGGAGAGCCATAGAGTATTGTGTATCAGTGCCACTAATTCAAATCATCACCATTTGAAGACTGTGCATGATGTGACTTGTCCTGCTCAGTATTGTACACCCTTCTCAGCGGTCATGAAACTTCCCACTAATAACAGTGTTACTAACTAAAAGGTTGAGTAATTCGAGGTTAATTATCCTGCGGTTAGATACAAGATTCAAGAACTTCGGCTTATGCCGCCGAGAATACCAATTGCCTGTATTCCTGACAGGAGTGTGTTTTAAGTCGCAATACCCTGGGGGGGCCAATAGCTCGCAATCCTCATTCGTTCTCCCACGGCAGGATGGTCTTCCCCTCCTCGTAATTCCCACCAACCGGGCGCCACATAAGGTAAAATGGAACTGGGCCTGTATTTTTCTCCAACTCGTTCCACGCTTCATCGGGTTTGTCGGTTTGTGGCACGATAATATTATCTTTGACTGTCACGAAGCCATTTCTTTCATATAATGCCCGGCCCATAGGAGTAGAGTCCAAAAACATCTCAACACCCATTTCATCTGCCTTTTTCATTCCCCAGGACATAAACTGTTGGCCTACTCCTCTGCGCCGATACGTAGGACTAGTATATATAATGAACAAGTCTGTGTTTGCACTTAACATTTGATCATCCCTATCAGGGCGTGTGCTCTTACAGACATGAGGCCGTTGGCCCAGAAGAGCCCTCGGGGCATTATGGAGTTCAATCATCTGCTTAGTAAACTTGCGTGAGCCATCGTTAGGAAACCAGGCGACTTCCACATCGTGTTCTTGAGTGAAAGGATTTTGCTTGTGAATATTCCAGAGAGCAGCGCCTGCAATGCCACCGGTCTCGGTATCAATCACTTTCTGCCAATAGCTGGAAGGATCTTCGGCGTGCCATTTTGCAAGTCTTTCTGCTGCTTCATCGATGGAATCTTCCCGAGCAGTCTCAGTGTCACCAAATATGGGAAACCAGACATAGAAGAACTTTTGAAGAGGATCTTCATAAGATTCATACAGGCATCTCGCGAGTGCCGGAAAGTCCACTTCGGGGTCTATTTCATGAAGTTCAAGTGGCATCTTTCAGTGAGGGTGCGGCGCGTCGAAAGGGCTTCGGAGTCAGAAGAGGTGACAAAGGCTTATATAGTCGGCGCTTGGGACGCGAGTAGATTGACCCCCATAAAAGATCTCTCTGGTTTAAAGGAAGTCCCTGGGTTCAGTATATATCCCTGATATGTGTTTAGGCTTTGACAGGTCTCAGTTCGTCGGTTGCTTATAGTATTGTTAGGTTTGCTTGCAGGATTATATGACCCTAATCTAGCTAATCGCTGAGCTAAACTAGGTCTAGCGATCCCGGTGTGGCTTGGCTTGATCGTATGACTGAAAGTGAGATCCTTAAGAAATGTGGCGGGGCATAATAAAAGATGAATTGTGGCGCCGCCTTGGTAGGTTCTACGCATGAGATGTAGTGTATGTAGCCGGTGCTGGAAATAGAGGGAGAGGCAAATATAAATACGACTCGAAATCTAATCGATCGTCAAATTAGCATAAATAAGCCTAACCTATAGCTGCGATCCTATGTCCGATGAAAAGGGGTTTGTGGATGCCGGCCATAATAAGCCTACCGACATCAGTTCAAATATTGATAGTAAAGTCTAAGATGACTGCATGAGCCAGATTAGCGTTTTATAATGGCCAACATTAGCGATACGGTCTTTGGCTCTGAAAATCTAATATAGATGCCGCTGCATTACTCACCAAAAGTACATTAATATACCTGCGATAAAGCTAGCTTGTGTGTACATACCTTTTTATCGTGGAGAGGTATAAAGAGTAAACCCACTAATGTCAATCTTTAAGGCCTCGAAAATAAAAGAAACCTGCCGACATACTAGAATAATTTAGAACGCTTTGGCTGGCAATAAAAGGCTCGGCCGTTCGGCGCAAGAGCTTACTGTCCGTAACATGCTACACATATCAGTAAATAATGTTAGTGCGCTTACTATGAACTAGGCTGCCTACCCAGCTTTACCGGGAAATACTTGTATTATGCTTCTCCTCGGGCGGACCTTATAGGTACCGGGAGAATGAGTAAAGTAGAATCTTAACAACCCATTACATCGTGATAGGGAATATAGCGGTGATAACGATCCCCTGGAGCTAATAGTGTACTATAAATTGAGTATACCCCCGAATTTCTTTTGTCCGTCAGTCATGTCGAATGTGGCGAACTTGCCATCTTGAATAACTATCTTTTGGGCACTAGATAATGAACCAGCAAGGTATTCTTCTAAAGAAACACGAATTTTGCCCTGAGGATCTCTTGGTAGTTTAGTAGTTCATCATATTTAGCAGAGTGTAAGAAAAAATAAGCGTAGGTGTGACCCATAACAGCCGCTGTCCTCTCGTCTAAAATGAGAGCCCTTATTACCGCCGCTAATTAACGTGTTAGATGATGATGACTTAGCTCGGGAGAAGACCTTGTTGTGCTATTGCCTTTGAGGCTTCTCACGAATCCTTTCATAATGAATAGAGACATCCTCATGATTATGCATCAAAAATAAACCAAGGACCTTTCTCAAGGGAGGATTACTGATACGATGATATAAGCACAGCGATCATCTTTTGTATCACCTCACCTTCCCCGCACCGCTAAGGTATGCAGACGCCCGCCTAGGTAATCTTGGTAGGTCGTATCTGCATATTTAATAACCGAAGGTGTATATACTCCAAACCCCTCCTTCCTGCCATCTAGACCGCCAATCTGACGTTTTGATAGTCTTGAAGAGCAATCGTTACATTGAGAGAGAGCGCAAACACTACACATTATGGCTCTTGTCCAAATGCAGTCGGGCTCCGTGGAAGTCACAGGAGAAGAGCTGAAACCAGTGCTCACGAAAGCCGGGCTCGAGCTCACTGAACCTCTCCTCAATGACTTCAGTGCAATGCTGACCAGCTTTGAAGCAGCTGTAAATTCGCTGCCAGACGATCAATCGGTCCAGCCACGGCCGGACTTGGGGAAGTATCCTCGAACGGATATCCACGTTCCGGAGGATAATGAGTTTGGCGCGTGGGCAACTAAAGTAGGACATTCTTGATCCCCAGCTGTGCGCGGCATCAAGGCCACAGTATCTTGGATTTCACTCATACTCGACCAGGTGACAGCCAAATGTACCGCACCGAAGAGCAACCTCTTGGAGGGTCGGACGGTAGCCCTAAAGGATAACATGGCTCTCGCCGGCGTAAGGTGCACTAACGGCACTGCAATGGTGGAATGGGTCCCCGAAGTTGACGCGACGATCGCCACACGTATTATGGATGCTGGTGCTACGATAACAGGCAAAGCTGGTTAGGTTCCTTCAATTATCTTAGGCTCGGGTAATAAAAACGTAGTTCTTTAGCTGATGGTGAATAGCCTGCGAAAATTCTTGTATGGAGGCTGTTTCGTGCACCGCAGTCACCGGGCCCGTCCACAACCCCTATGTACATGGATACAGCGCCGGTGGTTCGAGCAGTGGGAGCGGGAGGCTCGTATCCACAGGTTCTGTTGATCTTGCTATCGGCTGCGACCAAGGCGGCAGTATTCGCATCCCGGCTGCAGCCTGCGGTATAGTTGGATTAAAGCCGACTTGGGGACTAGTCCCATACACCGGCATATTGAGTATGGATGCTACGATTGACCATGCCGGACCGATGACGAAGACTGTTCGAGACTGCGCTCTCCTTCTTGAAGTGATTGCCGGACCAGACGGGTGGGACGACCGCCAGCCGCCAATTGAGCTCGGGGTATACCCATCGGACTATGTTCGTCATGTGGATGCTGTGACCAGATTGCCAAAAGAGACAATGCTCGACGGGGTCAAGGTGGGTATTCTATTAGAGGGATTCCAGATCCCTGGCCAGGACGAAAATGTTGCGACATCTGTCCGCTCGGCGGCGATGAAGCTGGGCGAGCTCGGAGCAACTATTTCATCTGTCTCGGTGCCAAAGCACCTAGAAGCGCCGATTGCGTGGATGTGCTCTGTACCTACGGCAAGTCCGCAAGGGTCATTGTTGGGCGATAGACATGGGCGAAAGCAACTATATTTCACGGATCGATGCGATTTGATCGGCAGCAAGCTCACACAGGCCCAATTCGATGCTCTTGGGCCCGGAGCTTCGTACATGTATCTCGCATACCTTTGGGCGCATGACCGTTACGGGCCTAAGATTCATTCGCGTTCCATGAACCTGTTAAAGGCGGTTGGTGTATGTGAATATCCCCACCCGTCGGTATTTTACGCGAGACATTAATATGATGATAGGACGCCTACGATTTAGCATTGAAGGAGGTCGATGTTCTTATCACGCCTACCCTGATCAACCCACCAGTTCGATTACCTGAATCTGGGTACAGCGAAGGACCACTGAAATACATGAGCATGACAACCGGTCTTTTGTCCAATACCAGCCCCTTCAACAGTAAGTGGAAAGGCCTCTCATCCAAAAAATGAAATAATCTTTAGCTGACTTAGATGACTTAGGCACTGGGCACCCGGCTCTTTCTCTACCGGTCGGATTTTCTCCTGCTCGTGAGGATCCAACCGTGAAGTTGCCAGTGGGTATGCAGATAATCGGTCGCAAATACAGAGACGTTGACTGCCTCAAAGTCGCGGCGGCTTGGGAAAAGGCATTTGACTGGAAATCTTTGTAAATTGAAGCGTGATGTAGGTAAAGGGACCTGTTAGGTCAATANGGGGGGTATGGATTTCTAAACCAGTCGCGCTGTCCAAAGAATGCCATTGAGTACGTGCGCCATGAAAGCCTCGTTCTGATATGCCTCATCGAAATGCCCTAGCGAAGTATAGAAAGATCGGCCCCCATCAAACTCGCGACACCACGCGAGAGGATGATCACTGCCCATGGTGCCGCCATCGTAACGCGATTCGTCCGTTGATAACAGAACCGTCACCTTGTCGCGTGGGTTGCATGTAAAATTGTACCATTCATCAAACCATCTGAACTCTTCCGGGAGGCCGGAATGTATGCTATGTTCTTTGTTCTCGAGCCTCACAATGCTATGTTGTGGCTCCGGGTGGTGTGTAAAATAGGCGCCCACCAGCTCGCCGTACCACGGCTCCGAGCGCATACCAGCCGAGGCACAATGGATGCCGACGAATCCCCCGCCTTTACTGATGTATGTCTTCAACTCATGCAATTGTTCCTTGGTAAGAAACTCGCCGCTAGTCGATAGAAACACAATGGTTTTGAAATGTGACAGAAACCCAGCGTTAATCAGGGATGAGTCTTCCGACGCCTCGACGGTGAAGGAATTGGTCGAAGCGCCGAGTTGTTTTAGACCCTCGATGCCAGCTGGAATCGAGTCATGCCTGTAGCCAGCGGTTTTGCTGAAGACAAAAACGCGGAACTTTTCTTGACTATCCATTGCGGGAGTCGAATAACACAGAGCAAAGGAGACGAAAGCTATGCCATAGACATCTCACACTTGTCGTTAACAAAAGCGCTCTCTCGGTTAGATAGAGCTTGTGAACCCCGCATGCCCTAAGAATGGTGCGAAATGCGGGGGAACGAAGGGTTGACGAGGTGTCGCGACCGGTTAAAATACATACTTCAAGCTAGCGGATTTGGCCAACAGGCGTGTACCCTGAAGTATGAGGTTTAGGAAAAACAGACGTTAAATTTGTCATTAGCTATGCACTTACTTATCTATATTTCATTTGAGAAGGGGTAGATACTTAGGTAGTAAGGCCACGAATTAGAGCAGAGGCACGAAACCTCTAAGCCACCCAACGACTCAATCTACCCAACTTCAGTAGCGCACCGGCCCCTGAACGGGCGTTTGTATTAACTGAACTGATGGCTTATTTTCCGCGCATTCGTGCCCCAGGTCCAAAATCAGACGCAGGATATACGCATAAGGGCGCCGAGTAAGCCGTTTCCTGTTACCCAGTCAATCTAAGAAGCCTTGGCGACTGTCGCTAGGTGTATTGCCAGTCCAGATAACTCCGCTATCTCGTGCCCCAATATACGGACATAGCTAATCATAGTGCTTATTCTATGCTCATAAAGCCCAGCCAACTACCAGGCTTATAACTACCATTTATAACTATACTAAATAATTTAAGGGATTGTTTTAAATATAAGGAATAGCAGGATTAGTAGCATTTACAACACCTTGTGCAACAAATATTGAGGGCGCGTTTATTAACATGTTCGAGGCTTAAGGAATATGCAACAAGACTCTAAGACGAGGTACAAGAAACAACCGCACAACACTACGAAATACAGCTAGTTAGCACTTGAGGGATAAAAGACTCTCGCGCAAGAATAGTGGTCTATTACTTACCTTAAGTATAGAGTTCCTAGAACTAGCTAGGTTAATAGGCTAAGAAGGTGGGCACTGCTCATGGGGATGTTTTGTTTAATGTATACTATCTATAATAGAGAGCAGGCGATCCACTCCAGACTCTAGTATGATTTAGGAGCAGACCGTCAACGAGAGCCACCTCTCAGATTCCTATAGCTAATATTTTAATAAACATCAAGGCAAAAGAATCTCCTGTAACCATAGAGCCTAGCTATCCACCCCGCCTCGGAGGTCTTTCACTTAGGCTTCGTTGAAGAACATAATGAAAATCTAGAGGTAAGAATTGCCTTCAAAAGTGAATGCGCATTGTTCTTAAAGACAAGAAGAACTTCTCAAAGGCGTTTAGTAAGAGAACGCAACCATGTTTTTGTGTCAGGCGTGAAAGGGCTAAAACAATCATCGAGTACACTTCGCATAATGGCCTTGTTTACTAATACTCAAATTCTACTGAGGATATAAGTACCAAGCAACTCGACTAATCAGCAGCATTTGCACTCAAAATCCATAATTCACCGCGCCTCCAACAATTCCCTTTCCAAATCCGTTACCAAGAAAACTCGAAAAAATGTCTGACGGGAATCCTTTTAACCAAAGGAACATTAACCCCCTAATTCAGGGTCTCTGGCATCGCCGTACTAACCAGCAACCCCAGAGCGGTGAATACATGAACGATCAGCAAGCACCACTTGACCAACAGATAGCTAACCCGGTACCAACGTCACAGCCAGTCCAATCACAGCCAAATTGGTATTACTCGTCTCAAAATTGGCTGTTGGGGGTACCAGAGTCTCTCATTCGCCAGTCTCCAAGTTATCTACCTCCGGCGAGCTATCCACCCCATCCGTCTCCAGCAAGCTATCTACCCTATCCGTCTCCATCAAGCTACCCACCATATCCGTCTCCAGCGAGTTATCTACCCCATTCATCCCATTCATCCCCAACAAGCTATCTTTTCCCAAGCTACTACCCCCCGTCTCCAGGCCATCCTCCTACCTCCGAATCCCCATACCCCGAGGAGCCTTTNATTAGCTCAAACTGGGACACCCGGGGGTCTCACCCCAACAAGCTTGTTTTCAGGTTATCAACCTCCGGACTACCGGCCTCCTAGCTCTCAGCATTCAAACTACCAGCCTCCTCACTCCCAGCATCCAAACTACCAGCCGCCGACATGCGAGTCTACGTACAGCGAAAGCCCTTTGGCAACACCTGCTGAACCTGGAGCTTCTTTAAATTCTTTAGCACAGCCTCAACTTCATGTTGATACAAATCTCGCTAACCAAGCATCACAGGCGGGGGGGGTATCCCCCTCCCAATCACTACCACCACTTCCGAGGCCAATTCCATCACGCCCAGCGAGATCATCAAATAGCCGACGCCGATCGGCGCAAAGTACTTCGACGGCATCACGGCCCCAGGGTGTGCAGAAGGCAAGTTCGCGAAAAGCAAGCTCAAAGAAGAGATCGATATCATCCCAGACTTTGGCCGAAATTAACGCCCAGGAGGGAGAAGAGGAGAAAGAAGAAGTAGTAGCAGAAGAAGAGGACGAGTCAGAAGAGGATGACATTTATCAAATTGATAGGATCCTAGACTCTAGACGCCGCCAACGTCGAGTCGAGTATCTAACTTCGTGGCACGGCTATACCGATACGACTTGGGAGCCGTTTGAGAATTTTCTTACCACAGACGCAAGACAGGAACTTTTGAATTTCCATGTCCGAAATCCAGATAAGCCGGTTGACCGTCGAGTAGTCCGAATGAAACAGCGCAGAAGGCAACAGAAATAGGGGCTTAAACATCTTACTTAAAAACAGGGTAGCTCCACCCCTAGCCTCAAAACCGGGATGAATTTCTTTGCTCTCTGTTTACACGCTGGAGTTAGTAATTACCGAAAGGAGTAAGATTTGAGCTCATGTTTCGGGAGCATGCAGGAGCAATGAGGCCGAAAATATGCCAAAAGGGGGAAATAATGACTCCAGGGAACTAACTGTTTTGAAAGGTCAGTGTTTTAATTTGAGGTAGTCCATAATTTACATGTCNTTTTTTTTTTTTTTTCTCAAATCTTCGCTCTACATTTTTTTCTTGAGAGGATTGATAGCGATTGTAGCTCGCCCTTTCTCGAATTCTACCTCGGTTAGTTAAAATTATACATTGTATAGGCTTTATACCTTTTTTATTGAATGCGGAATTTACATCTGAGAGCATTATTTGAGAAAGGTCAAAATTGTAATTGGCGGCGGTATACCTAGCCCTATCGGACATCATATTAACTCAGCAGCGGATCTCAAATTTGCTGCTAGGCGGGTTGGCCCTTTTGTGTTAGTAATAAAACGTAAGCACTCAGGTTGTTCAGCTTCGCTGCCGTACTACACCGCTTCCGTTAATTGATTCAAGACCTATACGAGATCTCAAGGGGCTATCAAACAAACTCTCTAGAACTGAGATATGTGAGTGGCCATTCAAGGCCGAGAGGCTAGGTTAGAGGAAATGTTAGGTCATAATAGTAGTAGTAAAAGTAGATACCTACAATTCTCCAACAACCCCAGCAACTTTGCCAGGCAGTAAAACGGTCGAGCCACACCAGTGTGTGGCTGCGCCCTCAAGTTCTAGTCTCTTGGTTAAGTAGTTCTACTTGTACAAGTGTGCACGCCTAGCTCTAACAAGCTATTGATGCTAAAAACACATGTGGCGCTACAATTCTGCATTAATGATGATCCTAGTTCGCAGCAAGGGTCTTACCTGGCTCGCCTGAAGCAGAGATTATGGGTGGAAAATGGTAGCGCGATCTACGGTCTACTTTTCAAGTGACTGGCCCGCTTAATTCTGTAGGACGATCTGTCTCACCTTTTTTTAGAATAGCAGCCGAGCGAGCCTCGAACAAGCTAGGGCTGAACAAGGACCCGTACAGCCGGCCTGAGATTTTGGGAGATGCCATTCTCTTATTCGGAGATGGAACTAAACCTAACATGGGCATAGCTCCTCTAAACCCCCCACTTGCTCCTAGCCTAACTAAATTTGTAAGGGAAATGGAGCCCTGAAGGGGCTCCTTGTAGCAATACTCATGCTAGCGCTAGAAATCGATTTAAAGTTACGGTCGCAAGCACAAGAAAAGTGGCTATAAGGCCTATAGTGCCCTAAAGGAATTTTTTAGTGGTTATAGCGCCCTAAAGACAGCCCATTTCTAGTGGCTGTAGTGCCCTAAAAAAAGGCTTCAGTGGTGCAAAGCGCCTAACCTCTGCGTAAGCCACCACCAGCCACCAGCCACCGGCCACCAGCCATCAACGCCACTAGCCTGCATACTGCCGCTGCCTACTTAGTACTTACTTATTAAACGCACGCTTTTAACGGGTTCTCTAATAGGTACTTTTTGCTACATTTTTTTAGGCAGTAATTTCTACTAATACTTTGTACCTACAAGTAAATAGGTGGCAGTTTACTAAACTTGGGCTTACCCGACCGTTGTTTTTTGTTCTTTCCGGCAATTACATAAGGTATGTTCTACTTCTCTTACAAATTTGGTAGGATCTGCATCTTTTGAAATGGATGGTGTGGGGTGGTCCAGAATAGGTTTAGTTCCATCTCCGAATAAGAGAATGGCATCTCCCAAAATCTCAGGCCGTACAGCCCGTAGACTCGCAGCTAACAAACGTCACGATCTGCATGCTGTGCCCCATTTAATCAGGAGCCTTCACTTAGGTACGTATGGGAGTATCTACCTAGATCATTTGTCTTTGAAGCTTCACTCTTTTTCGTCATCTATTACTTCTCTTTATCACGAAGTATCTCTCGATATGCAACGCGGAACCGCGCGACGATTATTGCGAACGAATGCATATAGGAACGAAGTCTTTCTTCAGTTTGAAGAAAGGACCCGCCGCGACGGGATGGAGGCAATCTGCTAAGGTAAACTGTTTGGTGCTGTTACTCTCTTCAGTGACGCTAGTTATACTGTCGATTGTGGCCCTGGCTCAAGGCTCATTGAAGCCCATTTTCTTCTACGCTGCCGACTGCGATAGCGGCAAGGTGGCTGCGCGCAATCTTGCGCTGCATCTGCTCATCAACATTGCATCAACTTTAGTGGTGAGTCCCTAAGCTTCGTCGTCGCGTTGGGAGCCTCAGCTAATTGCCTTCCTGCCTCGCAGTATGCCACCTGCTATAGCATCAATCCTACTGTCGCACATCGGTGTTACTAACAGGAAACCTTCTAGGCTTGCATCTAGCAATTTTTTTATGCAAGTTCTGAATGCGCCGACAAGACAAGAGGTCGACAATGCGCACTTCCAGTCATCTTGGCTTGGCATCGGCGTTCCCTCTGTTCGCAACGCATTTCGTGTGTCGCGTTTCAAGACGTGGTCTTGGGTGTCTCTGTTCTTGAGCTCCATCCCTATCCACTTACTCTTTAATTCTGCCGTTTTCGAGGTTGATAAGCGTGAATCCGATTTCCACCTAACTATCGCCACAGAACGGTTCTTGCATAACGGAACTTTCTACCCACCAGGCTCCAGCTTGGCTATCCCAGGCCTGGTGTCGCTTGATGATAGCACAATTCTGAATTATACCCCGGATAACCCCTATCCTAGTCCCGATCCCTGGGATCTATATGACTATGGCTACCCAGTCAACAGGACGAACTACGGGGACCGTTTATCCCCCCAAGTTTCCAACATTTCTACTGTCGCGGAGAAGGCAGCAACGTGGGAACGACTTGAGATCGCGGAGGTGAGACAGATTTGCTCAATTAGCCAATCCAGAAAACTATGAAACCTGGAGCAACGTGGACTTGGTGCGGAAGTCATCCGCCCTGTTGATCTTATGCTCCGCCAGAAAAGGGTGCTGACCGTAGCGTGGATAGTGCAAAGCCGAATACGTGGCCTGCCGAGGTATTAAAAAACGCCGGAACGTCGTTCTTGTCGTCGACAATCGAAGTGGCTGGGTTTGGAATGATATGTGGCACCTCAACCGGACGGAAGCCAAATTCTGGAATCAATACGTTCCTTCGGCTGAGCCGAACAGCTTANTTTTTTGATGCCCAATGCGCCATGGTGGCGGAAGCAACAACCACGAGCTCCAATATCGCCATTTCTTGCCGAAATAACTGTGTCAACGCGTTTGGAAATTATGCCGACCACGATGGCGTCCTCAATACCACAGGCTGGAACTATTCCTTCTTCGATGACGAAACTCTACGCATTGTGAATGGGTCAAAACCCGATTTGCTCGACTATGAGTTTAACTTGACAACACTAGATTCTAACTGGACGGACTCGCATTATCATACGATGACTTCGGGTCTTCAACAAGGCTCCTTCAATCTGAACATTAGTTACTGCCTTGCCGAGCCGGTGGAGAACATTTGCCGTACGTGGTCCCCTTCTATCGAAAATACAAACCCTGACGCTGTGGTTGTAGAAATTGGCCTCTCTCCAGGGCTGTTCTTAGGTGTTGCTCTTTGCGTGATCGCAAAAACAGTTACTGCGTTTATCGTGACGAAAGGACTCAACCACCCCGAGCATAAACCCCTTGTCACTTTGGGTGATGCTATAGCGTCCTTCATTGAGCGCCCCGACCCCGTTACAGCAGGGCTCTCCGCAGTTGGCCAAAAACAGATCCGTGCCGCTATGAGACGGAAGGATGCCTATCTAGTCCCTGGTCCGAGGCAATGGACGGGACCACGACAGACGTGGGCTGCAGCCATCCCCGTGCCCGTGTGGCTCATTAGTTACGCCCTTTTTGCTGCCGGTCTCACCACTTGTGCTGTGTTGCTCTACGAGGGACTATCGACAATCCACTTGTAAGTGCGCAGCTGGTAACTGAATATGCATCACTATTAATCATAATCATTCAGTCTCGGGAACTTTCTTGCAAGCGATAGCAACCCATTCATTCCTTTACCCTTAAACCTTATCGAAGGAGTCCTGTTAGCCAACAGCCCTCAACTCCTCCTATCATTTTGTTACCTAGCTGTAGGTCATGCTCGAGTTTTTGTCCCTATTCCTCTTCCCGTGCCCTCATGGATGCCATTTTACCTGACTAGCGGCCCGCCTAACGTCCCTTTCCACCGTGGATACGCAGTTAACGACTAGTGCAGTATAACAATCTTTTTACGCGACTTCAGATGGCAAAGGAATGGGCTAGATTTGGCGAAGGATTTCATCCTTTACGAGTGACAGAACCCAGAGTGAGTTTACTTTACATGCATACCAGCCCAAAGCTAACCCCTGAGATACTAGGGCCAACAATACTCAACGTATCGACTTCAGCTCCCATATAAATACAGTATACCCCTTATCGTAGCGAGTGCTTCCTTGCACTGGTTAGTGTCTAACACTATTTATGTGTTCGTCTCCACGGGAGGTAAGCCTTAAATCTTAACGTCTTCTTACGTGATAAAACCTAATACGAGATAGGCTACTATGGCACGTCCAACTTCAACCAGCCTTATGGACATGGCGGTGATCCTAGTTTACCCGCCAATACGGCGGTTGCTGTGGGGTATTCCCTGACGTCTCTAGTGATATTAATAATAGTCTCGAGCATTCTGGTTCTCATACCGCCTCTCCTTGCCTTCAAAAGACTGCCATCTAATATTACTCAACCTGGAAGCAACTCTCTCGCGATATCGGCGGCGTGTCACTCATCGAGCACTTCGCTAGTAAGCGGGGAATCAAATGAGACAGACTTCTCCTTACCGCGCTTCGAGGACATACGATCATCCTACGCGCCCGTTCAGACGCGCAGCTCGACTGACTTGGATATCGGATTAAGCAATCAGCCTAACTCCGGGAAAAATCGTCTGTGGAGACCAGGGTCATACAGTACGCTAAGATCATGGTTTTCTGAGAAGAGGGTGATGGGTAAAGAGGATGGGGATGGGGATGGGGATGAGGATGAGGATGATGGAAAGCACCAGCTCAGAATGCTAGCCCAAAGCAGGCTTCGCTGGGGAGTGATATCGATGCCTACCGAATGGTATGACGACTACAACCATGACGGCCCTGTGGAGCACCTTGGATTCGGCATCGAAGAAGATAAGCCCAAGGATCCGGTGCCCGGGCACCTGTACGCGTAATGAGGGGATTAGCGCATGTTGATGTAGGGAAATTCTGTAAAAGAATATCCCCTGGGAGGACTCATTAACCATAAACTTGTGGCCCACTAACTTATCGGGCAATTATCACCCAAATTAGTCTCCGAGGAAAACCTGCGACTTCAAACCTAACGAAATATATATTTGGACGAAACTTTTTAAACACATTTTGTGTTGTTATTGGACGTGCTATTATCTAGCGAAGTGTCAGGACCAACTATAGGAGTAAGGTAGGACTTTCATTGTTGCGTAAGGAACCTCAACACCTTAGGAGGCAATCTCTAGCTATATACGCAATACAGGGCCCCCACGATAATTCTGCCAGGCGGTGAGCCATTAGGTGGTGTGCTAACACGAAGGGAGCCAAAGTCGAGTCAACGAAAAGGTGCTCTTCTTTCAAATCTGATAATCCTCCTGAGAGTTTCATGCTCTATCGGCTATCTAAGCCTTGCCCGTTAATCTATCACTAAGTTCTAGAACGGGGCATCATGTTCTCTCGCTCTTTAAACATGGGATACCTCCTAAATCCGAATAGTATTCAAGTTTAATACACCCGACAAGTTCCACCGAACTCTGATCGATCGCTATATACCAAATCAATTATACGATATGACGAATCAGCGAGCATTCCCAAAACGTCACTCCCTATTATCAACACGTAACAGTCTCTCGCTTTACCGGCTGCGGTGTATTCCTGGCGCGACGAGAGATCAATCTAGTCAACCATAGAAGGAGTAGAGCAGCTCGAGATCAGCAATATGGTGATGTAGTATCTTAGAATGGGGCGTTTTCGTCCATGTCGCAGTGGGTGGGAAAGCAATTCTGACGTTATCTTGACGAGTCCATAATAGCATGTTCCTTTAGGTGGGGTANGGGGGGGTGCAAGCGGTGCAACAATGATGATTTGAGTACATGCTAATGACACCTTGCAACGCCTACTAATTGGATGCTCAATCGGATTTTGATCAGCAAGTTAAAATCAACAAACCCTATTGGCAATGATATTTATTCATGAATGCTCAGATACATATATTTCGCGAATATATGACGATATACTAAAAGCAACACTGGGGGAATAGCTCCGAAATAGATCCATCTACTCAGATCAAGAAATATATAAGAGCGATGATTATTTTCTAAATGTGCCCAATTTCGAAGTATCAAACTGAACTCGATTGAACCATTGCATTGTCTATATTCGATCCCACCTTTTACTTTACTGTCGCATTCAACAGCTCTATAAGGCACAATCATGGACAAGGCAAAGGAGACTCTTCACAAAGTCGCTCACCCCGTTGGCGAGAAAGAGGGCACGAACCAGAGCCAGACCGGGTCTCATCTAGAGCGAGACCTAGACCCAAAGCCGAAGAAGGTACATTTGGAGTCATCGGAGTCTGACTCTGGTGTATCCGCATATGTTCCCTCGGGCAAATTGAAGGGCAAACGAGCCCTTATCACCGGCGGCGACTCCGGCATTGGGCGTGCGGTCTCGATCATGTTCGCTATGGAGGGTGCTAAGTTGGCCATCGTGTACCTCCCGCAAGAAGAGGAAGATGCTCAACATACCAAAGCGCAGGTAGAGAAGAACGGCGGCCAAGTGCTTCTCATCCCGGCAGACTTGAGCGAGGCCATCTACACCAAGGACGTTGTCGAGAGGGCCCAGCAAGCCCTCGGGGGAATCGATATCTTGGTCAACAATGCTGCTACCAGGAAGGAACAGGGAAGCCTGCAAGACATTACCGAGTGAGTGAAGAAACTCCCGTACTCACATAAACGGGAAACAATTGCTAATTTGCCGATTGATTAGCACTCAATGGTCCGAGACTTTCCGTACGAACGTCGATTCGTACTTCCATATGACCAAGTATGCGCTCCCGCACATGGGTAAA